>OY759218.1:34438356-34497886 GCA_963662175.1 Aradus depressus
ACAAAGAACGTGAAGAAATAAAATAAAAGAAGGATATACTGTTTTATCATTGAATGTTGAATTTATCGCCATGGTAACACTATTTTTAGTTTTGCTGTTTTCATTTTGATGCTAGTCATTTTAGGCAGAATCATTTTGGATCTAATGAAATTCACCAGGTTAAAAAAATTAATTTTTTATTTACTCATAATATTATCTGTTGTAAGGCATGCATTCTTGTGTTGGGAATATTTTAATTACCTATCAATTGAGATCTAAATTATTATTTTTTAATATTTAAATAGTATTTCTTAATGTCAAACGCTGTTGGGTATTTGTCCGTTATTCGATCGAAACTGCTTTGCGCCAATTTCTTACCAACTAATTTGATGGAAGTTGTGTGGTTGTTAAAACAAATCTCATCCAGAGCGTCTTAATGACAGTGGCGGTATTTAGTTGTCTCTAAGGAGACGAAGGAATTGGAAATTTAATAATATTACTAATTGTAAGATGATTCTTGATATAATCGAAATTTAGACGCAATTAACCAACTATAGAAGACTTTTAAACCAGGTTAGTTAAATATATGCAATAATCTAGGAACATTTCATTTTTTACTTATTCAGCACATTAATACAAAATAAGTTACCCAAGATAAGTCAGTTTCTAAAAAAAAAATACTAAGGAATGCCAGAACTCCTATCACATAGATCGATACATAATTAATATATAATAATACATTTTAATATATTTTTTTGGATTTCTACAACCAAAGGCGAAGGTCTGATCAACAAGAAAGATTCAAAAACTAAACAAAAACCGTTGACTAGGGTTCACCATAAGAAGCAAACTATAAAAATCTAGAAACTCATAATAAATACAATATATAAATACATGTGACCCACGAGCGAAAACAAAAACAACTACACAAATAAATAAACTAACGAGTACTTACCCAATAATACTTTTTTTCTGGTAGGGAGTTCTCTTTCCACGTCCAATGGAACAAAAAAACTCCATTGCCTCAACTTGACGGAAAACTTCAGCAAAAACTACATTCTGAGAGACGCGAATGAACAACTGAGACACTGTCCCAGGTTGCTCCAGCTTTTATATGGTCATCCCCTCTCTAAAAATTATATTTTTTCTGATTTCATCAATTAAAGTAAAATATACATCAAATTCGTTCTCTTATTTATTTTATAAACCTTTAAAAGCAATTTCACACTTCCAAATCGAACTAGAACTAAACAGTCCAATTTATTATTAATAAACTATTAATGTTCATACTGCACACATCAAAAAGAAACTTTTATCTTTTTATATTTTTACATTTTTGTACATATTAATTACATACATACATTAATTTACAAAACAAATATATATATATATATAAGCAATATTAGCCATAGAAAATGAAACTACGAGAACTATAGATTTTGATGATGTCATTCGACTTTGCTGCAATAAAAGCTAGGAGAAAAAAATTGTAATTTTCATTTTAATAAAATTTGTTAGAATAATTGAAAATATAATATAATTTCTTCGTGATATATATATATATATATATTAATTGAAGTAAAAGATAAATTGACTTCGTTCTTTTATTTATTTTATAAACCTTTTAAAAACAATTTCACAAACCGAACTAAACAGCCCAATTTATTATTAAACTATTAATGTTCAATAGCCCACGAAGAAATTATATTATATTTTCAATTATTCTAACAAATTTTATTAAAATGAAATTACAATTTTTTTCTCCTAGCTTTTATTGCAGCAAAGTCGAATGACATCATCAAAATCTATAGTTTCTCGTAGTTTCATTTTCTATGGCTAATATTGCAAGATTACTCAGGCTTGTTTGGGTCATTGTGGATCGTAAAAAGTTCTTTATCAGTTTTAATTTACTGAAACTTCTCTCAGAAGATGCCACCGATATACAAATTATTAGAAATAATTTTAGGCCAACACAAGGTTAGGTAGAGATTCTATGAAGTCCCATTCAGCAATAAATTTTAAGAAGGCCAGAGTAATAACTTTAAAAAATTGATAAGTGGCCTTTTTTAAACCTTTTGTTCAGTAGAGTTCAAAATTTGCAGTGAAAATTTTTCGGCTTTTATAAAAAATAATCACTAAAATTCAACAAATGAATGGGAAAACAAAAACATCTTTGTGAATTTTTTTATGATATTTTGTTGTACCTATATGTGACAGGTGTCACCCTTTCAAGGCACCTCCATAACGACGCGACTGCTAGGTCCGTCAATTTAGCCCCCCACTTTAGCATTCTCAAATTATTTCAAATGGAATCGATTGACCTGGATTGTGCTGATAATTATTTCGTTTGTGCTGCTTCGCAATAGTTTTTTTGAACAATTAAATATGGGGGGCCAACTTGACGCTAGTCCCCTCAAATTTGGATTTTCAGAACACTTTTGACGCCAATCGATTGTGCTGACAATAATTCGTTTTATGCTGCCTCGCAAATTGATGTTTTTTTCAAAAAACATATCCGGTGGGGCCAATTTCAGACAATTCCTCCTTCTAGATCGCTTTTTTGGTATTATTTGAACGCTAATGAATTGCGCAAGTTTTGTGCGGAATACTGCTGATAGTAATTCTTTTGTGTTATCAGGGAATATGCTGTTTAGCAAAAAAAAAATATGTGAAGGACTCGCTTGACGCTCCACCTCTAATTTTATCAATATTTTAGCGCCAATCAATAAGCCCTGAAAATGTGCATTTTGCGCAGCTTCGTATTACACCATAGATGACAAGAAATAGGAGGGAAGAGGAAGCCCTTCTGACAATATTAGCTGCATTCCTGGGATCTAATGCAATTCGACCAACTGTTATTATTATGGTGAAAAGATAACTTGGTTCCAATTTGACTGGGCATTCTTGGAAACGTTCCCCTTTTCTGTTGAACACAACCTATACAGAATATATATTTTTTTTCGTTCGTTTCTCCTTAATCACTTAGGAATATTAATTTTTTTTTTTTTTTTTTTTGGCCTTATGTTCGATGCATATTAGCCATGTCAGTGTGTTTATCTAATTATTTACGACATCCATGGCCTAGGGAGGGAGTTCTATCTACGAAATAAAACTCACTCCCGGACGGGATTCGAACCCGCAAACCATGGTGAGACCATGCGATCAAACCCCTACGCTCTGGCCCGCACGGCCACCATGGCTCCCGAACTAATAGTTAATATTATGGAATAGCAACATAACACGTTTGTACTATTGTGATTCCTTACACGCCGCGTGAAATTGGCATGTAAATTCTCAAATGGCGAATATAGAATTAATTTTGTTGAACTTTTTTTAATATTTTGAGGAAGTATACAACTGTGACGTTGGTGTAAGGAACAAATTGAATTTTTAGTTTTTGTATCATACTGTATGCCAACTTCACAGACGTACATATATGCTGGTATTTAGCTAAGTTACGGACTACTACGTTTTTTTTGTAAATAAAAACATTTTGCGAGGCAGCATAAAACGAATAATTTAATTTAAAAAATTATTTATTACTTTTAATAATTGTCAGCACAAACTACCACAATTCTTTAGTGTTAAAAGTTTTTTAAAAATCAAAATTGAGGGGGCTGACGTTAAGTTAGCCCCTGGCTATATTTTTCTTAAATAACACCATCCTGCGTGGTGGCACAAAACGAATAATTATCAGCACAATCCAGCTTAAAATGAGCACAATTCATTGGCCTTAGAAGTTTGCAAGAAATAATATTTGAGGGGGTGGGGGGGGGGGGGGGGGGGGGGCTGGCGTCGTTTTCGCTAAAAATGTCGTCCTTAAATTTCTGGATACACTTCACGATACGTTCAAGCTATTCGGAGTTATCGAGTTCACAGACAGGCGGACATTTTTTATAATTTGAAGAGGGTTGGAAAACTAGAAATTGCTGTTAATTAAACATCGCATTTCTATTCGATTATATAACTTCCCCTATACTTCGTATAGCTGGAGAAGTATACTTTTTTTTTTTTTTTTTTTTTTGTATTTATTTATCTTAAGCCTTAACTACGCCAAAAAATGCACAACCAGCGGCTTGGCTGACATATGCTAAACAAACATAATACAAATAAAATAAAATAATAAAAATAAATATGACGTTAGGTTAGGTTAGGTTTTATGACTCATGCCCGGGCTTTAACTACGAGGTCATATCGCCTACTACCAGAGTGCTATTTAGTCACTCTGGTGGACATGAGCCCGACTCTACTGTGGGAGTCCTAAATTTTGCCTACCCTAAATTTTTATTCATCTAGGGTAGGGGTCTTTATCGAGTACCTGACATCGTACAGGCTCGGGACCATCGCTTAACGTCCCATCCGAAGGACGGCGTGCTTAAGTTTATTTTACCTCCCAGATAAAATAAACTAAGGGCCTCGGTCGGGCTACGAACCCACGACCTTGAGCTCAGAAGTCAAGCACGCATACCACTGAGCTACCGGCGCCCTCATAAATATGACGTGAAAGGCTTGAGAGAGGAAAAACACCCAGCGGTGAACCCTCATGGCATCACTTCACAACAGGAGATCTCTATGACAAACTCTCTTTAACCTTCTTGGGGGATTGTGGGGTAAATTTGTATTTAAGATTTTGCGAACTTCCGGATTGGTGTGTAAGTAAATTTTGGTGTAGAAACGTTGGTATAAATGTTTAATGGTTGTGTCTATGGATGTGACGTTCAAGTCGCGGTGTAAAGTCTTGTTGCTAACGTATGGTGGGCATTGCGTGATCAGTCGGAGAGTCTTGGATTGAAATACCTGTATTGTTTTGATGTTCGAAGTCTTGGTTGTACCATATATTTGTAAGCCATAGGTCCAGAGAGATCGGAGAAGATAGGTATTACAATTCAGTTTTTGTCGATTAGATAATTTAGAACGCCTATTCAAAATACTGTACAATACTCTAAGTCGCCGTTCTAGTGTGAGTTGTGTAGTCCGAGTGTGAGGGTTCCAGGTCAGCCTTCTATCGAGGGTAATCCTAAATATTTTAGTAGTAGAAGTAAAAAAATAAGTCAAATATCTCTGGCTGGGGTGTAAAAGCACATAAGTCAAAAATTGGCGGTTACCGGATTATTTCGATACATAAGTCAAAACTAGTTTAATTTCATTTTGGCTTTAACAACATAAGTCATATTAGCAGTGCTTCTGAGATAAAGAGAGGTGTGCCTGATAACAGTTGTCTGTCTATGAGTCAAAATATCCCGCGCTGTGCGGGAATAGCTCTGATTGGTATAAAATTCTCACACAGATCAGCTGATCCACAACAAATCAAATATAACTATTGAGCAACGAAAAGAACTTTTTCATGAATATTGGAGCTTGGGAAGTTACAACCGCCGAGCGGCTTACATATCCACCCTCTTTACAGTTGAAGAAACGAAACCAATGAGACCCAGGACTGAGGATCCCGAGAAACAAAAATTCCGTTTTAAAACATACAAATAGTACTTTTTGCAAGTGGATGGAAGACACATTGCTGCATGTCGAAAGTGTTTTTTAGTTGTTTTTAGATGACACGGACAATTTTATTAAAACGGTTGCACTAAAAAAAAGAGCGTCTACTGGAGGCACACGAACTGACTCATGTCAAGGTGTGAATATTCCAAAAAATAAATGGAGTGCTGAAAAATTAGAGGAGGCAAAAGCACACATAATGAGCTTCCCTAGATACGAGAGCCACTACTGCAGGGCGGAAACAAATAAGCAATTTCTTCCATTTCACCTTACTCTCGAAAAAATGTACAAAGAATGTACATTAAATCCAGTGTCTTGCCGTTACTATAATGCCGAGTTTCACAAAATGAATCTATCTTTTAAAAATAACGTAAGTCAGCGAATGTCGAAGTGTCAAACCACTTAAGTCACCTAATTAGCATAGGCATTTAAAAAAATATATGACTGATCTCAATAGGTCCTATTACTGGGCCTATCGAGTGGCATAAAAGCCATTTAGAACAAAAAGAAAATTATTTATCTGGTAGAAAATGAAAAAACATAAATTGTATACACTTTACCAAAACTATTTCCTTCTATTCTGAAAAATTATAAAAGTTGACTTGTGTGTTTTTACACCCCTGCCAGAGATATATTGTCTAGGTTCTCTTCAACAAGCAAAAAAAAAAAAAAATGTTTCCCGGTATATGAGCCAAAGAAATATAACATAAGATAAGAAGTACTTTTCCATAGAATCCTTATCAGTGGGCGGGCTAATTGAATTACCAAACCTCCCTCCAGGCCTGGCCTCCTTTCATCTACTTATTTTAATATGTTGCAACACAAGGGGTCCAGGGGTACAGGGTGTCCTTTTTAGATGGCCCGGCTGAATTTCTCTTGAACCGATAACGTTATAAAAAAAATAAAAAATACGTATTTAATATTTTTCAGTCTAGTTTAATATTTTGAGTTGTTTTTGAAAAAAAAAATTGTATGGGCTATCCCAGGAGCAATACAACTTCAAATAGGACCCCTACACCTTCCGATACATCATTTTAAAGGATTTTTTACGCTGAAATCAATGGGGCAACCAGATTTTAAATTGTTCAGAAAATTATGAAGTTATGTTTCAAAATTAAAAAAACAAAAAAAAACAATACATTTTGTTAGCTATTTTTAATAATAAAAAAATCCCATACCTACCCCTAGAGGTTGGTGAACCTACATTTCATGTTCAAACTGCCTGCCCTCTTTGAAGATGCAAAGATTGGCTCGTCTTAACCACTCTTCGCTGGTGCTCAGTGCGATAGACTGAGGAGAGACGGATCGACAAGCATTTTCCACTCTTTGCTGCAGTTCTTCAACTGATGTTGCAGGGTTATGATTGGCATAAACGCTGTTTTTCAAATGTCCCCACAAGAAAAAGTCTAACGGAGTTGGATCGGGTGACCGAGGAGGCCAACAGATGGGGCCGTGAGGTCCTATCGACCTATCCCCGGTAGTGACGATTTAAATAATCTCTCACCTGCAGAGAATTGTGTGCGGGACATCCATCAAGCTGCAGGAGCATTCTTTGTCGTTGCTGCAGAGGAACCTCTTCTAGTAAAGTTGGTAATTCCTCTCTCAAGAAATTTAGAAACTCAGCTCCATTTAAATTATTTCGGTAGAAATAAGGACCAATTAATTTATTTCCGAGAAGTCCACACCAAACGTTGATGCTGTGAACCACCTGGTGACGACAAGAATACGATACTCTGGGATTTTCCTGTGCCCACGTTCGAAAATTCCAACGATTCAGTACACCGTGTGGTGAACTTTGATTCATCAGTCCATAGGATGTATGGGAGAATGCTTTCTTGAGCTTCCCAAATCGACATTTGTGCAAGGAACCTGCCTGTCATAATCAGTGTCCCGAAGCCCCTGGACAAGATGAGAGCGATAGGGCTTAAAATTATAAGTCCGGAGTACATCTCTAATTTTGTTCTTTGAAAAACCTAAAGTCCTTCCAGTATTTCGGAGAGAAGAACATGGATTTTCCATAACATACATTAAAATATCCAGCTCCTCGTCGGAATTGCGCTGCCGGTTTCTAGATGGACCCACAACTGATCCGAATCTCTTCATATTGTGAGCAACACGAATAAATGTTTTGTGGTCCACTTGGGGACGATGGGGAAATTTCTGGGAGTACAACACGACTGCACGGCGAGCAATACCGCCACTTTCAATAAAATAATTGTACATATCAACTTGTTCCTGATGGGAAAACTGCATCCTTCGGTTCATTTTGACTGGCTGATTAATACTGAATGAAAGGAAATAGGTACTGTAGTAAAAATTGTTTATTTCCAGGAATTAAAATTCCCTATCATAAGACCATTTGGGTAAACAATGACAGTGAATGTAAACAATTGAAACAATTTAACGTTTTTACTAAAATTAGGAAGCAAATTCGGTTTATTGGAATTAATACCGAAATAAAATAAATGTGTTTTTTTTTTTTTTTTGAACCATAACTTTATACTTTTTTGACCAATTTAAAATCGGGTTGCACCATTGATTTCAGCGGGGCACCCCGTACAATTATTTTTTCAAAAACAACTCGAAATATTAAACTAGACTGAAAAATATTAAATAAGTATTTTTTATTTTTTTTATAACGTTATCGGCTTAAGAGAAATTCAGCCGGGCCATCTAAAAAGGACACCCTGTATATGGAAATATTGCCAACGTGGCGGCGATTAAAAGGGGAGTGGAGAGAGGGGGCTTGCATCAACTTTGTTAAAGTTTTTTTTTTTTGAGTAAACAACATATTCTCTGGTAACACAAAAGAATCACAAACCGAGCACAATCGATTAGAGTCAAACGTTTCCTGAAAATCCAAATTTGAGGGGGTATATACGCGAAATTTAAGAACAATTAATATTATGATTCAGGAAAACCTGGATACGTTTCAGGTTAGATATTTTAGCCGAATCGTAGATTTGTGAGCCATACATCCAGAGTGGTTTTAGAAGAAATGTGTAGCAGTTACGCTTTTGTGTTAAGGGTAATTATGAATGTCTATGCAGAAGAGAATAAAGCATTTTAAATCGTTTTTTGTGTACTACGTATGAGGGTTCCATGACAGTCGTCTCTGCAGAGTAAGTCCTAAATATCTTACGGTGTTAGTCTGAGGGAGGGACTTGTTGTAGATAAAAACGGCGAGACATGTGTCTCATCTTAGTGTAAATGTTATAAGTTGTGATGTGTCCGTGTTGAGCTTAATTTTCCAAATGTTGTACTAGTTCTCAATTTGAGTAACATGTTGTTGTAATGTGAAGGAGGCATGTATGGAAGATTCAGCAGCAGCTAAGATGGCACTGTCATCGGCGTATGTAGCTGTCAAGGTATGTGGTGACGTGGGCATGACTGAGGTGTATCAACAACTTATGTTGATTTATTTCATGCCCAAACATTGTTGCTTTTTTTAGGGGATAAGAGAAATTAAAAAAAAAACACATGTGATTTGATGACATGATGAAAGAAATTTCAGACAAATATTCGAAATTATCGGATTACCGATTCCAATGGTTGAAGTATAAAATGTTAAAGTTTTTTGGAGAAAATGATGAAAAAATATTTAATAGAATGTTGCAAAGGCATGAAGGAAAAATTGGAAGTGAACTGAAACATTTTTTTGAAAGTGATGCTCTGAACATAGAGAGTGTTAATCGGCTTACTTTATTTTTTTACAAAACTCAATATGAAAAAACGCATTACAAATGGGTTTATGTACTACAGGAAGGTAATTATTAATCAAAAAGTTGGAGTATAATTGCTTAACCCCTATGACTTTTCAAAATAAACAATGTCTCAAAGAAAACGTCATAATTGTTCATTATTTGTAGTCACACGGACACAATTTGGTTCCCCATTACGGAGACTAAATACACCACCTAGTCCCATGACAAAAAGTCAAAATAGAGGAAGTGCAAAGGGTATTAAGAGTGTTCGAAATTCAGAAGATGATATAACGGAAGGAGAAACGTTCGAGAAACAAGAAAGTGACAAAACTGCAAAAAAAGAACTTAATAAGAGACCAGAAAGTCCAGCTACAGGTAAATTTATTTTCCCATCCATTTCGAAGTTGGATTTTTGTAAAATGATAATTTATTTAAGGTTTTGGAAACATTTTTTTGTGAAAACATTTTATTTTTCTGTTGGCAACAGTGATTGAAATGCGTCCTCAGGAAGAGACACAACCAGTTTTTGAAAAAGTTAAGGTGGACAATTTTGATACATATTTGTGCACTAATATTAATATAAACAAAAATTATTAGTTTGTCTAATTATCATTATTTTTAGATTTTGCTTCATAAGAAAAAAATCTTGAAACAACTTCATTGCCATGTGGGTCCTTTAACAAGCGGCTATATTGAAAATCAAAATGTTTTCTTTGTATGGGTTTGTAGAAAAAACAACGCAGGAATACCATTTTTTGATACCTTCCGAGAAGCCGTTGCCGAAATGCCAAAATACGTTTTAATTGGATCAATTGAATCAAATGATTTAGTAAGGTGTTATAAAAAACAACTTAAGGTTTTTATGTTTTCAATATTACTCATTAGTTATTATTGTATCTGTTCATTCAGTATTCCAAATAAACTAATCTTTGGTAGCAATACCTCTGCCCTTAGTTAGTGGGTGAGAAGACTTATGACCCCTAGCGTCGCACAATGACATGAAAATACAAAAAAAAGTGTACATCCGCTCTATTTTTTATAATGTTATGAAATTTATTGTTGTGAAACGTTACTTCACTTTTTAAACATTCCCAATCGAGATAATAATAAAAGATGAAACTATTTTGTAAATATTAAGTTTGTAATTAATATCCGGGTAATAATGAGTAAGGGTTAGGCTATGAATAATAATTATATATAATGTCAAAGATTAAGTTAAGAAAGATTTACATCGCGTATAAAAAAATAAAAAAAACCTAGTGATTTTTAATATAGCAATATTCATCTTCGCAATAAAATAATTATAAAATGAATGGATACAATTAAAAGAGACATTAGATTTTTTTTTAGAGAAAAAATATATTTTCTTCAAAAGGTCGGATCCGGTCGGATAAGATGACGCTATATTTACCAAACTAGAATTCATCAATTTTTTGACATTTTGTTTTTCACGACACCTATTGTTTATAAACTCTAATAACTACCGTTGTAATGAATGTATTGACACGAAATTTCATATGTATATTCAAAGCCCTATGAGGAAATCTCTTTAACTCTGAGCGGAATCAGCCGAAGGGGAGGGGGGTTCAGCTCTAAAAGCCCAATAACTTCCGATGTCATTACATTCAAAACCAGAGGTTTTATATTTAAATTTAAAACCCCATAAGGATGGCACCCATCAATTTTCCGCGAAATCGGTTGAAGAGAAGGGGGGCTCGACTGAAATGCACTAATAACTGCCGATGTAATGAATGTATCCACGCCAAATTTACTATGAGGATTCAGAAGCCATTATGTAAGTAGAATATTGAGTTTTAGCCCAAACGGGCTTTGGAGAGAGAGCAAAAACGTAACTGATTAACTTGTGCTGGGGAAGTATATAGCCGATGATTTACTGATGATTTTTTTAAAAAGCAATCAGCTTAAGCTCAGGTCTCGACTGCTGAGACCAAGCAAACAAAGATTCAGCTCTATAAAGCCTTGGTGAGGCCCAGACGTGATAAGACTGGCGAGGCTTCGATGGACAGGCCATGTGCAGAGGATGCAGGAGGCTGAAACCCCGCGAAGACTGATGTTAGTGATCCCGGAGGGAAACAAAGGACGAGGAAGACCCTGGAAGATATGATGGATGGACACAGTCGATGGGGACGCAAGGAATCTTCGGCTGCAAAACTGAAGAACTCTTGCACTGGATATGAATGTTTGGGGGAGTCTCTGGAGGAGACCAAGGCCAGAATGGAGCTGTAGCAGCGAGGATGATGATTTAGCGTTAATAAGTAGTAGCCTCTCCCCTCATTTAAGTTTCTCGATACTTAACTAAGTAGGATGTAATAAAATAACCACAGTTGATAAAAGCAAATGAATAATGAAATAGTTTTTTCCAAATAAAAAATATTTAAACACTAGTTTAGGGTTCCTATAATGTATATTTCTGTTTATTAATACAAATAAAACACATATTACACGACTTCATGATTTCGTTTACTGTACAATACTATTTATATATATGTTCCTATAAAAATGTTATTTTTCTGTATCATCAAATTTACTCATGGTTTATACCGATTGTAAATACTCAAAATAAAGAATTAAAAAAAAAAAAATCTATAAAGATGTTTTCTTTTTTTATCGCGGATAGGAGCTTAAATCTCAAGCTTGGGCCTTGGCTACATGCCCCCTCATCTTCCGCCGCCTTGAATCGTACGATTCAAACAGTAAATAATCATGTCAAAGAGAACATAGGTAATAATACTTGCCTATATTAACAATGTTTGGAACAAGGATCACGTTTTACTGAATTATTAACTCTTTTTTCTGTACTTACTGTCAAATGAATTACTTTTGTCAATGTATCACAATACCAGAGGGTTTAACGATTGTATAATTGTATTACTCCCATTGTACTTATAACTGTAACATCCCCCATTCCCAGAGGCGTAGCCAGGATTTTGAGCAGGAGGGGTGGGGGGGGGGGGGGGGGGGGGGGGGGGGGGGGCAAAGTTAGGCTACGAGGGTGGGGGGTATAGACTCCCGCAATTTCCGTGGTTAGCCTTGCAGACTTTTTGTTATTAATTTGGGAGACTCGGACCTCTAGAAGCTCCCCCTGAGGTAACCACTGACTGTAATACTTAAGCTGACTTTACTTGAGCAGCAAAAATGCAAAGCGCAGCAGCAGCAAATGCACACTGTTGTTTCTGTGCTCTTAGAATTAAATGACTTACATCCAATAGCGTGCATTAGCTGCTGCTGCGCTTTGCATTTTTACGCCGCATGTAAAATCAGCTTTAAGACTAAAAAGTATAACGTAAATGACGATTTTGAGCGAGGAAATGAAATGATTGAATTCATGTATATTTAAAAAAAAATGTAATATGACTTGTATTGTTCATGTACATTTATGTAACAGCTGGTTGCTGATTTAGGAATCAGACGCACGGGTAATTTTAAGATCCTATTGGGAACTTGTAAGCAATCCATTTTTAGTAAAAACTATTTTTTTTAGTTTATTTAATTTTTATCTTGGTTTTTTTCTCTGGCCAGGGGGGGGCGCGCGCCCCCTCTCCCCCCGTGCCCCCCCTGACTACACCCATGCCCATTCCAGTGCCTTACCAACTTTGGCAAACTCAATCATAAGTCGTGCATAGGTCTATGCTAATGACACAGAACTTACGAAAATAATTGCCACAAAGAAAAAATTCTTTGAAAAGGAAACATTTTTTATTTATTTTATGTGAGAACTGTATTCATGCTTCCTTTGATGTAGATTTTAATGGAATATACAGACGTAGCATTAAAAGAACCTTATATTAACTTTCCGAAAACTACTCAAAAAGTACACAAATTGTATAAAAACTTTTACCCTAAAAAGGAAGTGACATTGCCCAATCAAGATGACATAATGAAAGCAGAAGATTGCTTACGAAAAAAACAATGCATTCTACGTTTTTTGAGAACAGCTCACGGTGCAAGTGAATGCAGTGTTCTTGACACGTAAGTAATACAAAGTACTATGTGGTTGATAATTTTTCAGGGCAATGTACAAAACCGTTATAACGTTTGGTATGTGTTGTCTCTGATATCCTGGAAACTACTGAAGTTTTTTTATTGCAATTTTGTACAAAGTCAAAAAATAAATGAGACTACTATTTCAGTTGTTGAGCCCTTCAGGCTGTAATCAATTCAGCGAATATTCTTTGATCGATCATGAGGAAAGGCTATATTATCTCTTAACCTTGACCCTTTACCATTAAAATAACTTAAATATATATTTTCAAAATAATACCTTCTACACCCACCCCAAATGGCGTTAAGAATATTCATCTACGGAAACCTTCAATATGTGAATTAACCAGTTTCTCTAATATTTTTATTATGGTTTATTTCTTTCAGGACAAACAGAAAAAAAAATGGGAAAAAGTTAACACTGAAAAACCTTCTAAAGGAGGTCCATGAAGATCCTGAAGTGTCAAAATTAGTCCTGGAAATTCGTAGAATGCTTCTTATTTTTGGTGTTGAAAATTTCGGGGAGGAATGCATTCAATCCAATACTCCTATAAAAAATAGGATTATAAAAGGGTTAACTAATTTAATGGAAAATCTAAAATGGTAATATTTACTACCTATCTAAACTAATTGTACCACTTGCTTTTTTTGCTTTTTCTGGATCCGCCTTCACTAGCACTTCTAGTGGCCTCATAAGTACATTACTCTGCCACCTGTTCCAATTTTTTCCTCACTTTTAAAATAATGTACTAATTTCTGTAAGCTGAGTTCAGACAGGTAAATAAATCCAAACTTAATTAAATATTGTCGGAAATGTTGAGCGACGGCATGTTTGTTTGTAGTCTGGCAAAGAACATTTTCATAGCGTTTTTTGCTTTCATGTTTTATATGTCAATCGTAGACACGAAGCCCTTTGACAAGAAAAAAGTTTCTACTTTCTTATACATTTAGTATTGGGTAGTATTGTAATCGTTGCGAAAATCCGAGATCGAGGTTTCAACTGATTTTCACATTTCAAGCTCCCATGAATACGTTTTGACCATTTTCGCGATGATGTCTGTCTGTGGGTATGGGATTGAAAAGTTGTGAGCTCTCTACCGCAAAACGATTGTAGCTATGAACTTGACATTTGGAATTCTAACTTAGGTCTGATTAGATTATGACCGAAATCGAACGAAAATTAAGATCACTTTCCTCCGGGACCTAACTACATTTTACAAGATACAGCTTAAGTGTATGACCTAATCAAAAATCTTTACTAATAATTGTTGTAGAGAATATTAAAATACATAATTTATATACAATAACATTTTTCACAGGTCGTCCGGTTTGCGAGATACATGCCGAAAACCATCTTGAAATGTAGTTTTGAAACACATATTTTTAGACGTTTTCCTTGATTTACCCGGAAACGATTAGTCCTATCGAAAAATTGATTCTTACCAAAATAGTCCCTTATACAATTTACAAATTTGAGATAGGATCAATATGACAAAAGTTGTAGCGGCCCGAAGAATGTAAACTAAATGTCTATAAGGAATATATCCAAGTAATGTTTTAATCGTAACTCATAGCAACGAACTTTGAAATATGGTTTTTGTATTGGTAGTTTTTTTCAATAATCATAAAAGTTAAGAAAAAAAATTGGTATGCGGCCATTACAGGACTTCCTTATTCCAAACCACGCTTACAGATCCCTCTGTCTCTCGCTCCCCTTCTCAAAATCATTTCATACTGGCATTACTGGGTAGTCGCCTACTCATTACTTTCATATAATCAGTAAAGCCAGAAAAAATATAAAAGTATAGATGCTAAAAAATATGTTTATTTATTTTGATTGTCAGGTCCCAAGGTCCCAGAACAAGTTTTGACCATTTTCGCGATAATGTCTGTGTATGTGATGGGAACTGTGTGAGCCCTTTAACTAAAATATTATAGCTATGAATTTGAAATGAAGACGCCACAAGTGCTAACATAGATCTGATTAAATTTTGGCTGAAATCGAGAACATTTTAGTTTGAGGCCAAAGTACTTTTTACGAGATACCGCTTTCGTTTATTACATAATCAAAAATCCCTTCAAATAAAAAATGTAGAGAAAACTGAAAAAATTTTATATGAAATACGATTTTTCGAAAGCACCCGGTTTACGAGACAGATACCGCCATTTTTTTTTTTTTTTTTTCTTTACTTTGAAACCCCAAGGAAGTGTCCTGGGACCAGTCCTTTATACAGTGTACACTGCTGATATTCCCACCAACCCTAATACCTAATACTCTTCTAGCTACCTTCGCGGATGATACCGCTATTCTCTCCACCAATCCTGATCCTATCATTGCCTCCCAAAATCTGCAAAAGCATCTCCACGATATGGAAAGCTGGTATAGGTTGTGGAGAATAAAAGTCAATGAGGAGAAATGTGTCCACATCACCTTCACCCTCAGGCGACAATCATGTCCTCCAGTCCTGTTCAACAATGTACCAATTCCCATTTCGAACCAAGTCTTGGGTTCTACCTGGACAGCCGACTAACTTGGAACCCCCATACTCGACTGAAACGCCAAGAACTGAACAGACGATTTGGACAACTATACAGACTTCTTAACAGAAAAACTGTCTACAGAGAACAAACTTACTATATACAAGATAATTAGACGACCGATATGGACGTATGGACTTGAACTATGGGGCTCAGCCAAGCCATCAAACATGAAGCGGATCCAATCCTTCCAATCCAAAGTCCTTAGAACCATTGTAGATGCTCCCTTTTTTGTTTCCAATCTTACACTCCATAATGACCTCAAAGTTCCTTCTGTCCAAGACCCGTTTTTCCAAGTTCCACACGAACCTCTCCTTCTACAATAATCCTCTTGCCAAATCCTTATCATCACAATCTCATCCGCATAATCCTCCAAGAAGGCTGAGGAGGCGTTGGCCTCGCGATCTACTTTAATTTGTATTTTATATATATGTATATTTTTAATTTTAATATTTTTTTTTTCTTTTTTTTCTCTTTCTTTTTCTTCACACGCCATTTTTAAGGGAGTGCTGGTGATGACCGGATTCTCCCCTCACGCCTCTCTTTTCTCCTTTCGACGATGATCTCATGATAAACACAGTACACGACACAATTCAGGACCTTTATAGACATTTCCATAGCAAATTGCATTCACACCCAAATTCATACATCCACTCACTCTCTTCACCACACTTGCCACACAATCCTCCCATGAGATTGTAGAGGAGGTGGAACTGTGACTTACTATTATCTCAAATTGCAACCCCCACTTCTTGAAACAAAATCATCATAATATCCCCAATCATTGTTTTTAAATTTCGCCCTGAGGAGCTACCGCTGGGTAGCCCTCCTCTCTCACGCCACTCAAGACATCCACTATCCATCAAGTCCTCTTGGTAGCTAGTTGTTGCATTAAGGCAACAGTTACGACCAACTTTTATAGGATAAGAGAAAAAAAATTATTCAATTTTTTCACGCATTTTTATGAGTAATTTGTGTTGAAATTAGGACACTTTCTTTAGCTTGTCTGTCTCCAGCAATCATTTATTAATGATACATTTTTCTGTCAGGTCTTTAAAACTTACTAAGAGTGACATCAGTATTAAAGTTCCGAATTGGCCCGAAATGAAAGGTCATAAAGAAAACCTACGATGTCTCAGTCAGAATGACGAATTCGTCAAAAAGTTAGAAAAAAGGATCGAAATATGGGAAAAATACATTGCGACATTACTACAAAAATGTCGTTCAAGGGTAAATATCCTCTAATTTTTAAAAAACACATAGAGAACAAAATTTTCGACGTCTAAGATTTTGTTCCAAAGTTAGCCCATAAGGCAAGAATATGGATGTACAATTCACGTGATAATGAGAAGCTAATTCTAAATTTTGAAAGTTGTGTTTTTATGTTAAAAATAATTTGAATTGTGAATTTCAAAAAAAGGGATATGAATTTTTCAGGAAATGTTAAAAATGTTTCTCTTAAATTATAGCACCTAAAGTTAAAATTTGCAGGTGTAATCTATGGTCAGTCATGTTCATGGCATGACTATAATACGTTCAACTCTCCATATACTTCGTAAAGGGGCGCAATATCGAGGACATTTCCCCTTTTCAAAAGTCATGAACGAAAGAAGGACCTATTTCTCAGAACGAGATGAACGGTGAGGAAGTAGAGTCTGCGCAAGAGACTGCCCCCACTCATTCGCTTTTCCCACGCCATGAAGAGAATGACACCTTGTAATATCAAATATATTGAAGAGGACCGTCGGCACCTTTCGCACAAAATTAGACTATGAGGAAAGTTGATTTCGTGGACTGTGAGGACCCCCTTTACCGGAAAACAGTTCCGGCCTCACATAAAAAAAATAAATGATTATACATGATTACACTTTGGTTATATTGACCATAGATTATCTCTGTACGTTTTAAAATTTTCTAGTAGAAAAAGTATATATACATATATATACATACAAGTATATATACATATATATATATACATATATACACACACATATATACATATATATATACATATATATACATACAAGTATATAAACATATATATATACCGATTTTAATGAAGTTTTGTATATATATTCGGTAGGTCTGAGAATAGGTTTTTATCTATTTTTTATGCTCATAAGTGCAATTGTTTAATAAATATTAATAATTTATTAATTTTCAACCTCGGTCGATAACTGTGTAAGTGATAATTGATTAGTTATCCCCACCAGCTGATATCATAATCATTCAAATGTAAATAACATAGGAGATAGAAAAGATTATTCTACCAGTGTTTGGCCCACGGTCCGCATAGTAACAGCCGGCCCGCCAGCCCTAGCCAATGGGAGCGCTTCCTACCCAAGCCACGCCAACGTTACTGACGGGAGAAACTGACGAGTGTTTGGCCCACGGTCCGCATAGTAACAGCCGGCCCGCCAGCTTAAATGGTTTACTTATCGGTACGGATCCAGATTCTAATCTGTTCCTAAAGTCAGTTCGAACATTTAATTCATGTTTCCAAATGACATCGTTCGGAGCAACATAAATAGTTAACAATAATGCTATCAATGGTCAACAATTTAATCATATATATAAAGCTGAAAATGTCTGTGCGTTGTACCGCTATAACTCACGAACGGCTTGATGGATTTGATTAACTTTTTTTAAATTTGTTCGTCATCGTCTGTGGAAGGTTATAGGCGTATTAGTACCTCAATATCTGGTCCATCCCAGCATCCACCCACGCAATCTTTATAACTCAAAAACCACTGCAATGATTAATGAGGAATCTTTTTGAATAGATAAGTTTTATCTACCGGAAGGTTAAGGTCTATTTTTTAATCAACCCCTGGTCCATCCCAGCATCCACTCACGCAATCTTTGTAACTCGAAAACCATTTCAACGATTAATGAGAAATCTTTTTGAATAGATTAGTTTTAGCTCTAAAGCTAGCGTTACTACAGTTGAAGGACTATAAGCCTTATTCCGTATGAATAATTGAAAATTATAACATCATGAATGTACTGTCGAGGAACTGAATAGCCTTATAGGAGGTATTGGAAGAAAAGTCAAAGTTCCCCGGGCAACGCCGGGTATTACTGCTAGTATATATATATATATGTATATATACTCTATATATAGTATATATGTATATATACTTTTTCTAATAGAAAATTTTAAAACGTACAGAGATAATCTATGGTCAATATAACCAAAGTGTAATATAAACAGTGTAAGAGCGATAGAGGAGAGTTCTGATGCAAGTCTAAGATGCACAAAAAATCTGATTAAAAATACACTTTTTCTTTATTAATATAAATATTTCAACATTATACTTATGAGATTACTTTTTCTTTCAGAAGATTTGTGGTACTGGACCGTTATCAGAATATGTTTATTGGTTTAGAAGAGAAAATGAGCTGGGCCCATTCGTGATGCATTGTTTCGGAAAGAAAATAAATCGAATGTTGTGGCTTCTGAAAATAGTTAACTCACAACATTTCAGATTATTTGTAGAAAAAAGACAAGCATTGAAAAATTATTATGAAATATCAAGGGATAATAGTGATTATATTAATGTTTGCATGAAATATATACTGGTTAGTTTCATTATGTATCCAGGATAACAGTAGAATATGTATAATATATAATATAGGTGTATTATATTTTTTCTTTATACTCTGGATACTTAAATCAATAATTATATTTTTAGGATATGTGCAGGGCCAAGAGTTTGAGAGAGGTTGCATCCCTGATTCCATTTTTTTGGCTCCAACTTCGCTATTTGTGGCAACTTTCGGGCTATTGGTCCGTTAAGTCAAATCTTCTTGGATTTATTGAAAGAGTTCAGTATTTGATAGTAAACAAATGCAAAAAAGCTTTGGATATTAAACATTTCTTCACGTTAGTTTTTAGTTTTGTTGTTATTCTTATTATTTTCTAACTATTAATTTATATTTGTTTATACATTCTTCTGAGTGGACATGAGAAAGTTAAAAAGAGCCAACTTATTGATAATTTAGTTTTTGTATAAAAAGCTAAATAAAAAGACATAAATATCTTTTTTAGTGGGTATTGCGAATTTCTTCCCTTCATGTTGGCGTTTACCATCTTTTTTAGCCGGTATTGAATTGCGCCAAATCGTATATCTCCACATAATCCTTGTTTTGAACTGCGCTGATTTGAAAATAGGTATAAATTGAAAAACATTGAACTCCGCCATAACACATTTTATTACCACTGCCTACGTACATATTATATACTACTTTACAGTGACAAAGTTTGTATAAATTACAAGAATGTATTAGGTATCACTACAAAATTGTGGCATAGAAACCTCTTACTCTTTGTAAATCCAGTTGATGTATCTGAAGAAACAAAAATGTTTACCCTCCCATCGTCCTTTTAATGAAATAGTCCAGGTTCTCCTGATATAGAGATCATATAGGTAGTTCAAAAAAAAAAAAATGTATTTCTCAGTATTCACGATATAATATGTCAATTATATTTCCATTTGCTTTAGCTCGATATCACATATTTTTATAATATATCACAGGACTTCGACTATCGGACTAATAGAGAATATAAACACAGTCAGAACGAAAAAACTGAATTTTGCGAATTAGATTCATCCCAATCCCAAACAGATAGCAAATAGACGTTTGGAGCAGTTCAATCTTTTAAATATCATAAACAACGGTAACTTAAAATAACAGTTATCACAATTTATAATCTTTTTCCTGTCTACTCGGGAACTAATAAAAATTTATGTAAAACATTATTGTATTATGTTTACATTTTCATTTTTATCTTTTAGAATTCCCAAAGAAGTTTCAAAGCAGTTAGCTCTTGATGTTGAATATGTTTCGGATACATGGAAAAATGAATTCATAAATGTGAAATCTGACATCGAAAAACGTCATTGGGAGGTTCGATGGGAGTTACCCTTTCATAGAATGTTCACTTTAACGGATTACGTAAAGAAGTTATCTAAAGATTTTTATTATCTTGCTGATGTAAGCATATAGTTTTCTAAGTATATTATGTACGGGGCCTTGTTGGCCATGCGGACTAGAGCGTAGGGTTTTGGTCGCATGGGCCCGCCACAGTTTGCGGGTTCGAATCCCATCCGAGAGAGAGTTTTATTTCTTATATAAAACTCCCTTCCGGGGCCATGGATGTTGTGTAAAAAACACGTGTTCATAAGGCCAAAAAAAAAACTACTAACCAGTAACATTTGTTGCAATATCATAAATGTTGAACGTCTTAATTTGGCATGAAAGTTTCTGGAGCGATTCCACGATACTATATTATAATTTGTCCGCAGGCTCTGCACTTAAAATGAAAAAGATGACCTTTTACAGTTTTTGTTCCATTATCCTTCTTTGAGAATCCCCAGGCAAATATTTAACAAATAATCTATGTATATAGCTATTCAGAACTAGTTGTGGAGTTGTTGTCCCGAAGGTAAAGGTTTAGATGTTAAGAAAATGTAATTTAATTTATGGTTTATAAAAATAGTTTTTTGCTGTGAAATTATTTTTGAATAATCATTGAAATATTACAATAAAGAGGGATCGAGCTCCTAAAACAAATTCATATAATTTTATTATGCAGGTATTCTAATAATTTGTTGTTTTTTCAGTTATGAAACATTATTACACTATGATTTTGTCATGATCTAGTATAAAAACTAGTTTTATTTCGTATCAGTTGGTTCTATTTTGTAATTTCTCCCATTACATCTTACTCCCGTTTATATACCTACATATTGAATTGTATTTGTTTTCTATCTGCTTTTTTGGATTCACAATGTTTAATTTATTTCTGTATTCTATTAAAGACTATGTCTGTATTTATGTATTTTAATAATATTTCAATTTTTTTTTTTTTAATTTATATACTTCTCTTATTATTTATTTTTATTTATATACTTTTATTTTATATTATGAGTATTTTTCTGTATGATACATTTTATACTGACTAATTCTTATTATTTAAGATTTTAACCTGCTTGTCATAATTTATTGCTCTACAAGACTCCACTTCTGTCGTTTTAGCAGCCATCCTTCACATAGAACCAATTCTGCTTTTACACATTCCTCTAGACGTTTGATGTTTCTTTTTTTCAATATTTCAGAGTTTACTATGGTATTTAGAAATTTTCAATAAAGATTTCTCAAATGTTGTTCGTGAAGAAAATATAATTGAAACTTTTTCTAAAAGAATAGAAGATTTTTCGATCCCATTTCGAACAGCGGACTTCAACATTTATGATCCAGATAATGACGTACATTGGAACTCTTTGGTGGAGTGGTTCAGCAGAGAAATGTCTGTCGTCGAAAAGGAATCATTGTTAATTATCAACCAATCATTCAAAAACTTGAAGTAAGTTTTTACGACTTGTAAAACAAAATCCTTTCAAAATCTTTAATGGAATGGGTGTACCTCAACTTGAATTCTTTCAAAAAGAAGTAAGTTTTGTCCGCAACAATTCGGTTTTAGATCTCTAATAATCTTCTTTCATGGTCACCTGAAGCAACAAAAAAAACTCTTCCTTCTGAAAGCCCTTCAAATAATCTTGATTGCGTAATAAATACTTTATTATTTATTTGTATAGGTTAGGGTAAGTTTTATGACTCATGCCCGGGCTTTAACTATGAGGTTATATCGCCTACTACCAGAGCGCTCTTTCGTCACTCTGGTGGACATGAGTCCGACTCTACTATGGGAGTCCTAAATTTTGGCTACCCTAAATTTTTATTCACCTAGGGCAGGGGTCTTTAACGAGTACCTGACATCGCACAGGCTCGCTTAACGTCCCATCCGAAGGACGGCGTGCTTAAGTTTATTTTACCTCTCAGATAAAATAAACTAAGAGCATCGGTCGGGTTGTATCATATTTGTATATAAATATCTCTCACATTTTCAGGTCATCTGTTCGTGCTCTAAATTTATTATTAAAATGGAAACGAAGAATAAAAAATAATAAAGTTTACACTCTTCTAATGACGAAATTTGAATATATTAATCTTCAAACAGTCAAAGAATGTCGACTAATGAACTCATTCATAATGGTAAGGTTAAAATGTTAAGTTATGAATGCTCCAAGTATTATCCTAAAATTTCTATTGTTATTGTGGAGGCGAATTTGAGCTAGCAATCGGAGTTTCTTCAATACGACTATATCCAATTATCATTTATTATTGTTGTTCGGGGAGTTGGTGAATTAGGTGTTATAGATTATAGACCATAATCAGGCTTATAAGGATCCTACTTGTCAAATGTTATGAAAATCTAATGAATCAGCCAGCTCTCATTTTTTATTAACCCCCTCCTCTTCCGTTCCGAATTTTGAGATGACAAATAGCTTATCTCAAGAAAACTACTGATACTGTAACTGATATTATCAGCTAATTGTCTGGTAATAGTTTAATCGGAAATGAAAAATGAAATGAAAAATAATCTTTATTCTAGGACGTACGCCCCCTAAGATTAATAATCTAAAAAATAAACAAGAGTATACAAGTATCAACCAGTTGAAAAGAATAAATATAAAATAAAATAAAAGAGGTCTTCTAATGACGAAATTTGAATATATTAATCTTCAAACCGTCAAAGAATGTCGACATAAAAAATAAACAAGAGACATTATATTTACTTCTAGAAGTAAATACTAAATGTTAAAAACAAGCAATCAGTAAAACTAGTGAAAAATAATAAAGAGAAATAAAAATTAGAAAAACAAGTATGAATAATGTGAAACATGTTAACAATAATGATTTATATATGAATTGTAAAAAACTAGACTTATGAAACAGAAGAGTAACAATCTGTCCAGTGGAGAGAGAGACTTATAGGAAGACGAGAACTATCTCAAAGGAGCCAGCCTTGGGAATCAGAGGTTTGCTGAGTTAGGAGATAATGGAAAAATAGGGACTTAAATGAAAGAAGAGTAGGAGCATGGTGAATCTGGAGAAGGAGGGAGTTAGCCTGGAAGGAGGTGACGAAGGCGTTTGAGGAAATAGAGGGTTCTGAAGGAAATGGGAATTTTTCAGCCTCTTCCTCAAGCATTATTTTGACAAATTTACACGCACGCATGACTAGATTTTCTATACTAGTAAAACTATCCATTTTTTGAGCAACTAATTCTGCAATTAAATAGCTTGCTTCACCTGAGCTTCCTCACTGACATTTACCGTTTCTTTGGTGGAATAGACAATATTTCAAAAATAAGTTTGTTTTATTCATTTATTACAAGTTTCCACAATATGTCCGCGTTCCTCAACTTAGAAGTTATTTACCGTTTTTACGAATGCCCTACTTTGTTTTTCTTGGGTCTAAAAGACGTTCAAAATAAATCGCAGTTTTGTAAATCAAATGTCAGTGATTAGTTACAAAATGTCGATTCAGTTTTGCTGGGGCTCTGTAGCCTCTAACTGCTCTCAGTTAGCACTCTTTTTTTTGCCATAAACAATACACAATGGAATGTGACAATGTTCATTACTATAATCCATTACTGATAGTTTTACTGTTCTCTGTGCTGTCTTCTTGATCTTGTGACGTACGAATAAGTTTCCACATACAAATAATGACAAACACATTCATTGTCATTATTCTTACGACTTACAAGCAACACATTTATTTCAGTGCAAATAATTGGTCTTTTAAAAAGTCGCGGAAGTCAGGTCGGGAAACTCTGCCCTAGGCACTAGCTAACTTAGCAGATTTTTTGGCCCCCACCACCTCATCTTCTTTGTCTGGATGGGAACGTGATTATTGCTTTTCAAATTGAAAATATCATATCATTTTTTATTTTTTAGGAAGAGCTGATAATTTCTAATGGCGTAATTAATAAATATCACTTGGGCAATTCTGGAAAGATATACTGGATGAGAAATCTCTGTTTACGCTTCCAGCTAAGAATTCAATATTTGGAAAGTATTCATGAAATTCGGAATACGCAAACCTACTGGATCGTGAGTGTTATTTTTTAATTCCATATTATTTATTCAGTTATCTGTTAAAAACAAATAGAACTTATACAAAGGAGGATACAATGAAAGGAGTTAAAAAAAACATTATGTAAAATAATTATGTATCTTGAATTAGTATCATGAATAATTTTTTTTTTTAGACCCTAGAAGTGTTTGATGCGTTTTTCATGTTTTACATGCTATGCCAAGTAATATTATTTTTTGACTGGTTCAGCCTGAAAGAAATGATCATACAAATTGGATTATCGAAAAACATATTCAACATTACCTATATTCAGACAGGTAATATTAAAAATATGTCATAAACTTTTTATTTCTTAAACTGTGACTTTTTATTGTGTTACGCCAGTTTTCGCGATTTTGTATTTTCAAATGTTTTCCTTTACTTAACTTCAAATACGCGAGAAATTTGTTAAGCTTTGTCAGCTGAATGTTTCTAAAACAAAATACTAAGGGATGCCAATCGCCTATCACATAGAACGATTTAATTACTGATTTTAAGATTACTGGATTTCTACAACCTAAGGCGAAGGTCCGATCACCCGATGATTTTTTAAATTTCTGAAAATGGGCGATTTTTAGCTATTTTCGATAGTAAGCCATTTGTCGAGTAAGTTTAACTTGGTTTAAAAATTTGGAAACTTTATGAACATACAAAAATAATCAGCCTGAGCAGAAGTGTCTACGATAAAATTAACAGATTCGGTGGCAATTTTAAAATATGCTCTTTTTTTTATCAAACAAGTGTTGTACCTTTTGGTGTCGCTGTTGACCAATATTGATTATTAGATTCTGAATCTGGTTGCAAATGAAAGTTGAATGAAAGACGAAGAGAATGAGACCTATAAGATGCAAAACGAAGCAAATCTCGACAAATGGATTACTATCGAAAATAGCTAAAAATCACCCAATTTCAGAAATTTAAAAAATCCTAACTTGTAAAAGGGGCGTCGGGGAGGCTAAAATTTTAGGAAAATTCATTTCTCATAGAGTGCTGTCACTGAAAAAAAAACCAGCCAAATCCGTGACATGGCTGCGCAAAGTTTGGACGAAATCTGGCGATCTCGCCCATTTATATATATATTCAAAATTATTAAAGGAACTAGAAGGTTATAATATAGGTCGCCGTGCTAATGTGTTTATTCTTATTTTTCAGAAGTTGAATATGATAATGATTCACAAGTTTATTCTTCATTTTACGAAGAAAACATTAACGAAAATAACATGAAACCCATGTTTAGTCGTTTTGCACTCGAAAATGCTTGGTATCTAGGAGAAGCAGAATACTTTGATGAGAACATTTCAATAATTAAAAATGTCGAAGAGGACACAACACAAGACGGGTCAAATTTTACATTGCAAAAAAAAATATCATTTCTCTTAAATCTGGAAAAGTATTGCTTGTCCTTCTTTAAACGTTGTGAGCAAAGTAGCAATATTTCAAGAGAAGTTTTTGATAATGATATAGATAAAAATTTCGGCAATGAAAATGGAAAACTGTTTAAAATTTCCAACTTTAGTTTACCCGATAGTGATATCATTAATTTAAACAAAACAATTGACATTTTTCCTTCTTATTGGTGCATTAGAAAACCTTTTATTCGATGTCCTGACATCATAATGACTGGATATGTTTACCAAATCTCTCAAGAAATGTTGAATATTTACAAATGTATTTCATCTATAGAAGAATTTGAGCCGTCATGTTTAGCTGACTCGCCACGGGAAATCACAGCATCCCTTACTGAAGAAAATAAACAATTTATAAGGACACCAAACATTTTTATTCTCAAATCATATATACAATACATTTCAACTAATCCCTTTCAAAGTTTACTATTTGAGACAAATTCTAATTTAACTGAAGAAGAAATTAGTTTATATGATAGGATTTTTAATATAATTAAAACCAGAAAGGAAACATGTGTTGAATATTTTCGCGAGTTGGATTACAGGGATAACCGCTTTGATTTCGACAAATCCCAAGAAAATTCAACTCCATTAAAAGTCTCTGGGTATACAAGTAATAAAGATACAAGAACCCTTTCGAAAAATATTTTATGTGAAACTAAAATAGACTTGAATCCTTTGAAAGTGGAATGTGGAGTGGAAAATAAAAGGTGGCCTGAGAAGCGAAATGATCTTCAGGGTAATTTTTAATTGTTTAAACTAATAAAAAAGTGAAAAAATCTCAAAAAAGTAGGATTTGAACCACATTGTACCCCTAGCTTGAATTAATTATAATCAACTCTCCTTCAACAACCTCTGATTCAGCTGAGAGTGTCGACGTATTGAGGTGTCTTACTCAGGGAGGTCTGGATCCACCTATAAATTTGATGTTGTAAAGTGTCTAATATTTGAAAATATGAAGGTATGATAAACCACGCATTTGATTTCAATATCGTCTGTATTTGATATCAGCCGTAATAAGAATACAACACTATTAGAATCACAAGATGGAACAACTGGAAAGTAAAACATTATTCAAGGAGGTTACAATATGGTAAACATTGTTGAGGTTATAACATGTTGATACATTTATAAAGCGGGAGATATCCTGTCCACAGAAACACAAACGTATATTAATCATTTTCACCGGGATTTTGTTTAGTATAATGGACTGATCCTATTCTTGATTGCTGTAAAAATACAATAAAATACATTAAAAATAAATTAAATAAAAATGTAATTGTCATGTTATTTTAGGAGCGAACTTAAACGATACTATTTTGAGATTTTTTTTCAATAATTTTATGAAAATAAATTGTATATTCCATTTTCATTTATGCATTTCAGTTTTGAAGGAACCCAGCACTGAATCAACATTTCATTTATATAAGGATTTACCCTGGAAAAGTTATGTATCAGATAACATTTTGATTGAACTTAAACATTCAATAACAGTGAATTTTGACTTGCAGCTTTTTGATGTCGTGTGTGAAATTTATGAAATTTTAAAATTAGGTTATGTGATACCGACTGAATTCTACGCTTTAGCTCTTATAAATAATATTTTGTCAGCTGAATTGCTACAATTAACGCATTTTATTGATAAATATACTGAGTTGGTATTGAAAACAAAAAGATACCAGGTAACCTAATTTTTATTATTATTTTGTTTAAATATGCATATTATAGTTAGTTATTCTGACTCATGCCCGGGCTTTTAACTACGAGGTCACAAGGTCTTGTGCTCTTTCGTCGCTCTGGTGAACATGAGCCCGACTCTACTATGGAAGTCCTAAATTTTGTCTACCCAGGTTTCTTCACCTAGGGTAGTGGTCTTTAACGAGTACATGGCATCGCATAGGAATGCACAAGGTTTTTTTACCTCCCAGATAAAAAACGTAAAGGGCTCGACCGGGTTTCGAACCCGCGATCTTGAGCTCAATAGGAAAATATGACATAATTTCGTCGGATTCCAAGTGCTATTATTATTTTTTTTAAATGTTCTTCCTAGGGATCTTTAACGAGTGCATGACATCGCATAGGCTCGGGACCATCGCTTAACGTCCCATCCGAAGGACGGAATGCTCAAGGTTTTTTCACATCCCAGATATAAAACGTAAAGGCCTCAGCCAGGTTTCGAACCCGCGATCTTGAGCTCAGTAGGCAAACAATGACATTATTCCAAATGCTATTATTTTTTTAAATGTTCTTCCTTATTTTTTTTAATATTTTTTTTTCATTCTGATTTATCTATCGTATCACACATAACCTATTGTGTTGAAAAGATAAATGTTTTAAGAAACAGAAACCATGAACACATATATGGAGGCTCTCGATCCCGAAAAAGCTCATCCGACTGACTGCGTCAACCGTGAGTGCTCAATGCAGTGAGGAGGAAGGTGATAATCGAGGTCAACGAGCAAAAAACCAAAATTATCATCCTGGGAAAGAAAAGAAGAGCACTCCAGTAATGTTACGTGTTTGGTGACATCACATGGTGGGGAGCAGCTTCCTCGGCTCAGTCATAAGCGTCAGACCATATGAGAAGGAGGAATAGGGCTCTCTTCGCCATCAGTCATATTTTCAGGGACCCCTTTGGTCTGCCGTACCACGAAAATTAATTGTGCATTATTCTCCTTTCATTTTTCCGACAAGCAAGAATGTTTTCTTCTTTTTCTGTATTTCTTGTTAACTTTTACTCTAAAATTTATCTTTAAAATGATTTTGGGTAACTACTCTAACATTTCCTTAATGATTTGAATAATTTGAGTTTTATCTTACAGTTGTTCGTTTTAAAACCAAGCCTATACAACCTTGAGGATTGTTTAATGAGTGGACTGAAATATTATACCTGGCATCAAACAAATTTGGAAAAATACATTAAATTATTGAATTACAAAATAAGGGAGATTTGTTGTTTCAAAGGTGAAATTAATGAGATAACATCAAACATTTTCTATTTGACAAAAAAACTAAGGAAAATTGACTGGTTCGAATTTCCTGGAACTCACAATAATGGACATTTAATGGGAGATCCGAGTGGGATGGGACTCAAAGTAAATTAATTACTTATATTTTAAAATGATATTACATTTTTGGCAGAAATGATAATTAATTTTTTCTTTATACATTCCAGGAATTTTTTTTTGACCTTGAGGAAAGAAGGGATAGGGTTCTTCTAAGAGTTCATAAAATATTTAATGATATTAACTCCTTGATCTTTAAATTGGAATTTATGATTAACAGGAATCAATCTGGAAATAATCAGTACTTCATAGAAATGTATGAATTTATCGAGAAAAATGTACTTAAAACACTTTCTGTGTGAGTATCTTATACATAAATCCCAAAATCAGTATTTTCGTCTGTTTATTTCGAGAAACACATGATCAGAAATTATGAAATAATTAAAATGTTATCAATAGGTATCTCTAAAATCAGTTAAGGGCCAAATTAGATTTTTAGATATAAAATCCTCTAATTCGTAACTAATCTTACCATTTTATATCTTCTTTTCAGAAATTTAATGAGAAATATGAAAAAGTTCAAAAGATTTATAAGTGGCAAAGAACCTGAAAGATTTGAGTTAATATTAATTTCTGTTCCTGAAATAGTTTATGATTTTAGCGCTGCTCAGTGTAAATATTACCTGACTTTATGTCTCGAAAAATTGTTTTTAAGGTCAGGGGTTCTTGATGTTCATTTACCATAACTTTTTATAAAAAATGTAAAAAAAAATGACTATTATTTTTTTTTTACAGATATAAGACAATACCCCGATGGCTGATTGGAACTTGCAAAAACTCTCCGATCGTTTTATTAAATGACCAAACGCACTTTTTTTTATACAACTATCTTGAAGATCTTATAAAGATAAAAAATATAACATTAATAATAGTTGATATAAACAATTTAATTCATACCTCATGCAAAGAAATTGCTACTTATACTTCACGGTAAGATATTTTTACTTGAACTAAATCTACTTTTATGGTTAAAAGTGTCATTGGATTAAACCCATCCGTAGGTATAAAAATAGGAAAGTATAGATGAATTATGTAAAGAGAAAACCCCCGCGCCGGTCAAATCGGAGAGTTCAGTGAGTTTTGTTAACTTGTGTTGGGTACCTTCTCTTTCACAATTTAATTTGGATGTTTCTTTCAGTCACTGTTTTGACCGCTTAAATTTGAATCTATGTACCTATGAACAGAAAATGCTCACACACAGAACATCTTCGTGGGCCATTCTGTCTTTTTATTACAATGATTAAGAATTATCATATATATATATATATATATATATATATATATTTGTTTTGTAAATTAATGTATGTACATATGTAATTATTGTTATTAATATGTACAGAAATGTAAAAATAAAAAAATAAATTTCTGTGTTAAAATTACGTACACAATATACATATTTTTTGTTTTTCAGATGGGAAAAATATCATATTCTCTATGAATTCAATGAAGAGGATTCCATTAAGAATTTTTTGAAAGAAAATGAAGGGTCGATGGAGCAATACAATTTTTTATTTTCACATTATGAAAATATTATATTTGAACTAAGAACGTCTAAAAAATACATTCAAATTTTTTGTGCCAGGTAATCTTTGTGGTTACTAAGTGTACGTGTCCACTTGAGATTAATCTAGAGACTATGTCTAGAGATTTCTCTCAGAACATAGTCCTTTTGAGACAAATCAGGGTCTCTGGAGACCAATAGAGAGGCTCCGAGACTAGTCTCAGTTCAGTGTCGACTTGAGAGTAACCGCCAGTTGTGAGTGAGACTTCGTGAGAGTGACTTCATGGAGGACCATCATTCATAATTAATGAATTTACTTGATGAACAATAGGCCGTTGAAGAACTTCCAGTTACTCTGGTTTATCTCATCACATACATTACATAAAAATAATCTATACCAACTGTTAAGAAATTAGTACGACAAAATTGCACAACATATTTTCACTTTATTTTACATTTCTAAAACTAAGACTGATTTTATAACATATGTACAATATACAAGTCCAACATAATAATAACAGATGTTTTAATAAACATCAATGTCCTAACAACTCTTCCCCGGCAGCGCTGATGACAGCCGGCCTATTTGTACCCCAGGCCTGACGTATGTCACTCTGCTAGGCGGATGCCAGACTCTGGTGCTGCACCTGGTAGCTTGCGGCACCTCAGCCCGCTCCTATCTGCAGGTTGCAGAAGCCACGTCTTCCTGAGCTGTTGGCTGGCCCAGAGATCCAGTCATTGAAGTGCTCGACTCCATCAACACCTCAGGAGGTCTGCTCAGAGAGTCAGCCCTGCCTCGATCCCACTGGAGCTGGTCAGTGTGCCTCTTCCAAATGGCACCATCCACCTCCACTTCATAGTGTCTTTGGCCCAACTTCCTTCTTACAACTCCTCGTTTCCACTTGGCCGAGTCGTTGTATGACTGGACCAATACCACGTCTCCTTCTTCGAATCCCCTTTCTTTCTTCACAGCTAGTCCCGCGGCCTCTTGCTTCTTACCGACTTTAGACCTCACACTCTCACGCATGGTATCCAGCCGAGTGCGAACCAGTCGCCCCATCAGCAACTCGCTAGGAGCCTGTCCGGTAGTACTGTGAGGGGCAACGCGATAGCTCAGCAAAAATATATCTATTTTCTTCTGCAACGTGCCTCCCTGGTTCTTCATGGCCCGGATCCCATCCTCGTCGCCAATTGTTAAGAAATTAGTACGACAAAATTGCACAACATATTTTCACTTTATTTTACATTTCTAAAACTAAGACTGATTTTATAACATATGTACAATATACAAGTCCAACATAATAATAACAGATGTTTTAATAAACATCAATGTCCTAACACCAACAATGAACACCAACGTTTATTTCATATTATTATTATTTATCAAAAATTGACAACAATACCTGATTATGCAAGTTATGAATCTTGCGCTGAATCTCCTGCGAATCAGACCCAAAAACTATAGCGAATTCTGAATACTTTGCATTCTTTTGTATATGGTTCCTGTAGTTTTCATGTTTTACATTCCACAGGAACTCGTTTTCTTCATATAAACTGATAAGTTTAAATGTATCTACGTCGTTCCACTCCATTTTGAATTCACAGGTCTCGAGACACAAATGAAATGTTGAACAGTTTCCGAACTCTGAGACTCGACTCCAAGAGTCAGGAAAGAGCTGGTCGACTAGAGACACGCGAGCCAAGTTTCAAGATAATTTTAATCTCAAGTGTACACGTACCCTAAGTCATGACTTGTATGTTTAGTTGGAAAGTTCTTTCTTCAGAAAACAAAATAGGAGCATCTTTCTTAGGTTGCTGAATCTCTTGCATAAGACCAAATGAAACCAAACTTCACCCCATTTTATTACATTTCTCGTTCAAAAATTATAATCGTGAAGTATACAGAAATTCATGTTTTTGCATTATATGTTTCCTCGGTACATTTCGCCAGTAACATATACAGTTTATTATATTTATATACACACTTTAATTCAATAATCCTTAATGAAATCATTTAATTTTGTTACAGAATCAATTTGAAAAGCATTAGAAAAAAGATGTTCCAGCTTGCGCTCGACGGAAAAAAAGTTTTAAAAGATAAAATAACAAGTAACAGCAAAATTTATATCAACAAGCTCCATGAGAGATTAATGGTAAATTAATAATATATTTATTTCATTTTATAATGATAAATAATACTAAAGAACCATTAAATAAATACTATATTTTTTCTTTTACAGGAAATATATGCTTTACTCGTTCTAAAAATTCATGATTTAGAGGGATTCCAAAATATTCTTCATGCGGTAAATGATGTGCCAGATATAATATCAAACTATGATGTGTCACTTTCGAAAATAAGTGAAATGTGTTACATACTTGGTAGGCAAGGGTTGAGAGTAAGTAAATTTTCAGTTGGTTACGTTTCATTGTTATTTTATATTTAACTCTGCCCCTGCTCGCTTCGCTCGCCAAGGCTCCGTTCCCCTGGACTCCCGAACCAACGGGAACCAAGAACAACGGAAATGCATTCGCTGAAGCAATATATTATAGCATTAGTGAAAAACGGCCAGTCTTAGTACAATCATGCCGAAAAGTAAGCAAACACACACACCGACAACTCTGCGATCCCTGTAATGGCTGCTCCTATAGTTAGCTCCAGTTTATGGAGGTTGTTAAGCCTAACTCTATAAAATGCTTCTACCAATGTCTTCAGCTCATACCCAGCACCCCTGGTGCGTCCGTCAATACTGTAACGTTGGATGTCTCTATACGTAGCGCCATGGTGAGGTAGTTGTTATCCCTAACGGTATGAAATGCTCTTACCCGTACCCGTCTGCCAACCCTGAAATGTGATTATTGTTACATTGGATACCCCTAAATGACTCACCAATGCCTTCTACCAGCACCTCCGTTGATTCCCCTCCTTGAATATTGTTACATTGGATACCCCTACAGTTAACTCCAAGTTTGAGTGGATATTAAACTTAACCTTATAAAATGCTACTATCAAACTCTTCTGTCCACCTGAGCAGCCCTGTTTGCGCACATGATTAGTTTTACGTTTGGTGCTGAGTGGATGTTAAGCCTAATTAATGCTATTCAATTATTAAATGCCGCACCAGTACCTTCTACTGACCTACCAGCTGGTTAGTCTCACTGTGATTACTGTAACGTTTGATGCCCCTGTAGATAGCTCCACACTGAGGTGGATGTTAAACCTAATGCTATAAAATACTGCACTAATACTTTAGGTCCAATCGCAACCGTTGCTATATGTTATATATATATAGTATGAAATTAAATATGTGATGTTGAGTTTTAAATTTAAGCGAACCAACTGATGAAATTATATATAATATTTATACAGATATCAATATATATATATATATATATTGTGAAGGTTCTAATTTAGAGGTACTTATAAAATTGAAAGACTTATTTATATAATGATTTTTATTTTATTATACTTTAAAAAATATTTTAATTACTTGTCCCGGCTGTTCTCCTTCCTTCCACATCGGTTTCTGAACCACGTGCGTCAATGTTGTTCCCAGATTCGCCTGGAACGGTGTTGATCCGCGCATCCTTGGAACAGATGTTCTGCTGAACCTCTTTTGAGGTCTCCTTGTTTCAGCCTGAACTGAACAGAGACAAACTTCTGTGCAAATGGGGAAAAATCGACTTCCTGGACAGACAGACGTGCTCCCTCTGGCACAGACAGACGTAAACCTGCTCCAGACCGCTCTTTCCCCTCCTTTCATGCTGAAGTCTCTCGATAATTAAAATTAAATAATAATTAGTTATTTAATGTTGTTATTTTTTTATTATTTAGATACCCTAATTACACAGACCGTTACAATATATATATTATTTTTCTTATTTATTTTGAAATTTTTTTTTTTTAGTTTAACAATACTGAGAGAGAAAAAATAGCTGAGATACAACATACATACTTTCTTATACGTAAATTGTCTGCCTATAGGCAATTTTTGATTGACCCTATCAAAAAAATATTTGGACAATTGTCGTATGAAACAAATGAAAGTTTTGTGAAGGAAAGTGAGTCGTTTGCAGATAAATTTTTGACAGAAGGTCCAGGCTCATTAGTGGACAACCTCGATAAAGGTGCTTCACTGTTAGATGTAAGTTTTAATTTATTGTTCTGTTGTTATGGTTTCTTTGGTCGAAAAGCCTCTAATAAGGGGTGTCGGTCTTTCCCGCTCTGATATCTTGAAATAACTGAGGCAGTTTAACTGAAAATATACATTAAGTTGAAAGGTGATATCTAGACCCAGCGGAAATTCAAAAAAACTAAGATTCAGTGGATAGAATTAGATTTTTTAATGAGAAAAAGAATATATCCTTTCAGATTTTTTTTTTTAATTTCACATTATTTCCAACACTTTTAGATATTTAGTCAATTTTGTTCAGAGATAATTGTATATCTTAAGTATGTAGTATGTATTTTACAAATTTTTGAATGCTGAATTCAGAAATGTATTTTTCTATCACCCACAGTTTTTTTTTTTTTTAACTAGTTGAATTAAATTATATTCCTTTTATTTTAGATATTTAAAGCAAAGTTTGATCTCATGAATAGTAAAAAAGTGAAAATGCAACAAGCCGAACGACTTTTCTTTCACGAACCAAGCTCATATTCGCAGTTTGAAGGTGCATATCGCGAACTGCTTGAAGTTGAATTAACTTACAGTCTCTACAGGCATTTCCAGGTATTAGACAAGAATATAGTTCATATGTCGACGTCAAATAATGTAACACATCAGTCATCAGTGTACGATCATACATGTACATCGTATAAAAAAAATCTACACCATAATAATAACTAATGTTTGGAAATTATACTATATATATAATATTACTTATTATTATATATAATATTACTATCATATATATATGTTTTAATGTTTTACACTAATGTTTTCGTTCATTCGTAGGATGATGTAAAAGAATGGTCCAAAATTCTGTGGATTCACCTAAAAATTGAAAAATTCCAATATGGCCTTGAAACTTTTGTCAAGGAGTATGATTCTCTGCCGAATAGTGTAAAACAATCAGCAATTTCCAAAGAATTGGAAAAGATTTTCTCAAATTTTAAAATAACTATCTCTTTAATGAACTCATTGAAAAACCCATCCTTGCGAAAACGACATTGGACAGAACTTATGCATGTTACAGGTATTTTCAAAATGTTTAATGATTTTAAGTTAAATTCATTTATTTCTGTTGCATATTATATCAGTCTACTTTTCTCGATATTATTCATTATAGTGTAATATATTCTAAGCTAAGGGGATTTTTTAACATTGATATCACTCTTAATAATTAATGAACGTATATTTTAGTGTATATTTTTGTTGATTATAAAACTTTGTACAGTCATTTATTTAAAAAATGTGTAATCATTTAATCGTTTGAGCTATAGTAATATCTTTCCAGGTCATTTTTTTGATACATCAAGCAATAAATTCAATTTTGGAGATATAGTCAAGATGAAACTGCATCAATATCGGAACATAGTTTTAGACCTCATAGAAAATGCCAAGACAGAATTAAAAATTGAAAATTATATCAAAAACATAGAAAAGGTAGTTTCCATTCATATTTCGTTTGTTTAAATAAGCTAAAAATTAACATTTAATTAAAAAATTAGCTTTTTCTATCTTGAGAAAAAGCTTATATTTTGCATGTTTATAATATCAGTTTCCATCAAGATTTGAGAATAATCCAGAGAGATTTTTTTTATATTTCTTTAATTAATACCATGTTCAATATTTTTGTTTCAGGTCTGGACCACCATGACTCTCAAAATTACTTATTTTTCTAGCGGTACCGAAGAGTTCTTAATTCTTAGTGAAAATGAAGACGCAAAAGCCATAATTAACGATCATTACATATATCTTCATTCCATATCTGCATCACCGTACGTTAACATTTTTTCCTAGTAAATTTGGTTATTTTCAAGTATATACAACAGTTTTTATTTGGTCTATAAGCCTCTTGCATATTTTTCTGGGAATTATCCCTTCGATGTCTGATTCCATTTCTCTGCAATATTATATTTTTTCGCAGGTTTTCTGTCTCATTCTCTGAAAATATTAAGAAGTGGAGAGAAACAATTGATTTGATTAATAAAATCCTAAATGAGTGGCTTATGATGCAGGAAAAATGGATTTATCTTAGGAGAATTCTCAATTATGAGGAGCTGAAAATACAATTAACAGAAGACTTGTTGAACATGAAAGAAATTGATTATTTGTATACTGCGGTAACTATTTTTACTTTCTTATACCTATACTATAAGGAAGTATTGTAATCGTGCAAAAATCCGAGATCGAGGTTTCAACTGATTTTCACATTTCAAGTTCCCCTAAATACGTTTTGACCATTTTCGCGATGATGTCTCTCTGTGCGTATGTGATTGAAAAGTTGTGAGCTCTCTACCGCAAAATGATTGTAGCTATGAACTTGACATTTGGAATTCTAACTTAGGTCTGATTAGATTTCGCCAACTCATTACTTTCATATAATCAGTAAAGCCAGAAAAAATATAAAAGTATAGATGCTAAAAAATATGTTTATATACTTTGATTGTCAGATAACCTTTATGAAACTGACCGCTCTTCAATGCATTATCGCTCCTCGAATGAGTTTCATATTTTCAAAAACACTCTTATTTGATGCAGGGAATTCAACATTTACATTTTTGCCCGAAAGACAATTCAGCTTAAATAGACCACATACCCACTATAAATACGGTTTGTTTGGAACCAGAGTGACACTATTTTGTCAATATTAGAACATGCCCCCCTCCATGTATAATCCCAGTTGATAATAGTAAAAACTCGGTTCGTAACTCATTTTCATTGGGCCGAGTGAACCTCAACCATACATTTCTTTCACAGACAAACGAAAACAAGAACAGCAAAGTTATTAAATAACTAAGCATGCTTTGCATTAAAAAAAAAGAAAAATGACTAGACAAAAGTAGTTTATTTGACATTCTACGGGCTCATATATTCCCATTGAAAATTATATCTACTTTTAGGTTATGGAAAGCACTAAGTCAAAACCGAGACTTTTGGATCAGTGTGTTTCCAAAGAACGTCTGACCTTGATTTCTAAATGGTCCAAAAGTTTGGATGAAACTCAAAGAAGACTGAAAAATTATTTGAACCAAGTTCGAGACAAAATTCCAAGATTTCTTTTGCTATCAGATGATGAACTTCTTTTTATTCTTGGTTCTTTTGAACCTCAGCAAAATTATATTACTAAGGTAATTTAATTCAGTTTGTTACAGAGGGTAACTTCGACAGTGGAATCTATGGGGAGGGGGGATAATTGGTGTTAGTACCCCCCAAGACTGTAGAAAAAAAAAAGTGTTTATTACCAAAATAGTAAACTAATGGCGGATTTATGGGGGTAATGGTTTTTAAATAATCCTCTAAAAAGCACTTCCTATGCAGTTATCTCATCACTTGAGAGTTAGTTCGTTAAACAATATGACAGAGCTATTCTGTTCTAATATCCCTAAGTTGAAATTTCATTATTAATCCTTTGTAATTCGAAACGTACTGTTCCTGGCCATATTATTAGACAAACTTTGATTTTTTGCTAGAACACTCCTTTGGATTACAACGAAGGGTAGGTACTAATTTCATTCTTACTAAAACAAGACACTAAATTTATTTGAAGATATATATTTTTTTTTTCATAACAATAAAATGCTCTGTTTTGGTAGTAATCATATCCATAGATATATTTTTGTCAAATATATATTTATTATTATAAGCATTTAATTTAAAATAATTAATTTTTTGGGGGAAAATATTTCAGATATTTGAAAACATAAAGTCACTGAATATCAAAAAAGATAGTTCACAACGTGAAACTATCGTTGGTATGGTGTCACAAGAATGTGAGGAACTTATGTTGCTGAATCCTATAGAAATGTCAGACCTAATAGAATTTTGGCTTCCAACCGTTGTTTTTGAAATGAAGAAAACCATGAAATTTATTATAAAATCTGCTATTTACAGCTATCAGATTGACTCAAAAGAAAGGTCATTATAATTGTTAAGTTTATTGGTAAAAGGATTGTTCCATGTTAAATTGAGTAGCGTATATCTACTGGCTTCCAGGAGCCAGTCAGTGTTGCCAGAGGCAGAAAAAATATTCTACCATTATAAATGAAAATCCCTATTTGTTCCTACAGTTATTATTTTTTTATCAGCTCTCTTTTGCCAGACACCAGTTCTTTCTTACGGATGTCACTCCTGCTTCTCTCCGGGTCTCTAAGATTTGTTTACTTACAGTCACTGTTTATAAACAGAATATATTATGATACTGACAGCCTCTTGACTTTTTGCTTTCGCCATTTCTTTCATCTTCTGTGGAGATCTGGAGAAACAATAAAATTTTTTACAATAGGTGGTGGGAGAGATTATCAAAGAGCGCACAAAATCATACTAGAATCTCAGTTATTCAGAAAATTAGCATCTTGGGATTCCTTAAAGTACATTATTATACTATCTGAATAACTTCAGTCCTCGGAGACATTTTTTTGTGCTATTTTTTTAAATCTCAATAAAAATTCTGAGGAGATCTATTTAATTATTTAAAAAAACATGACAAAGTTGACAAGTGTAAAAACAAAATTTATAAGTCTGGGGTAATGGTTGATTAGTGAGCAGAAAAATGATAATTGTGAGGTCAATAACTATGAGGTAAAGTTTGGTAAGAAATTGAACGAGTTTGACGAAAAAGTGAGACAGCTGGAAGTTATATTTTAGATTGAAGGACAGCCTGTTAGCACAGCCAGTGGTTCTCGACTCAAGCCTCACGTCTTCGTCAATGTTTAAGAGGCAATTTGAAACTGCTGCTTCTGTCAATTGTTAGACTAAAGAGGAGAAATACACGGCACTACATCTCAGTCTGTGTGACCAAGCTTTTTTGAACCTGCTGCAGAAGATCCAAACTGACGAGTCGAACAACTGTACGGCTATAATAACTTCTCTGGAGATAAGGTACGAGAACCAGCATCTCAGACAGCTATACCAAAAACAACGGACAAACAGGACGCAGAGGTCCGACGAAGGCCTTCAAGAATTCGAGGTGAATGTCGAAAGGCTTGTCCTCAGCTTACCACCAACACGCACCACCAGGTGCATTGGAGGTAATGAGACAAAGCATATTAGAAGAAATTGCCCGAAAGAGAATACTGGCCCAAAAAGTTGGTGCGCCATTTAAGAGAATAGTCATAATAGACGTGGTCGGACCTTATTCTCAGGCTGAGTTGGACAACAGATACTTGTTGCCATGAACTACTTTCCCAAATAGCCGGAAGCATATGCCATCCAGAGCTAGGAGGCCGACGAGATTTCTGGTGGATAGCCTGGTCAGTTTGGGGTTTCGATTGAGTTACACCAAGGAAGTGTTTAAAAGTATGTGCAACAATTGGAATTCACAAGACCAGGACGACGGTAAAAATGAAATAGTGGTCATGTGACACATTACATTCAAGACTGCATGATTTGACATGGAATCGGTCGTAATATTTAATTTTTTTAAACATTTTGACATTGAATATATATATACCTTATATTGTATACCTACCATTAATCTATTATCTGATAAATTAAATTTTACGTTTCTTTTTTTGTTCGATTTTATTTTTCATAGGTTGAAATGGATTCTAAATTATTTAGGGCCCTGTGTATTAGTGGCAAGAAAAATCTGGTGGACCGTGGAGGTTGAAGGGGCATTTCTTCAAATAGAAAAGGTGTCTATAGATTAAATTGTGCATTTTTCTTCAACTTTATTTCCTTCTGTTATAAAAAAACTAAACTGTCCGCGGGTCCCTAAATATATTATTGACGTATTAAAATATATATATAACTTTAATCTCGACATATCGAAGTTGTGGCTCCTAAAGGTTTATACACCACACCTACGGATTTAGAGCAAAAAGTGGCGGTGAACTACTGCATGGAACCCGCGCACCGTTTAGGTTATATTATTGTTATTTTTTTTAATCACCTTTTGAAAATAAATTAATGTAGTTATTTCTAGTTAATTCATTGAACAGAACCATGTTAGCGTCCCTTTGTTTTAACTCCATGTACAGGTCTGTTCTTTTTTTTTGTTTTTTTAAATTTGAAAGTAAATAAAATTTAAATTGGCTCAACAGGGTAAAAAGATGGCTATGAAAGGTTTCTTAAATGAAATGAACATACGAACGAACGAGTTATTGGGAAAAATGAAAGGGTCTTTAAAAAAAAGTGAAAGAAGAACTTTAAATAGTGTACTCATTTTTGACTGTCATGAAAGGGAAATTATCAACAGAATGGTAAAAGAAAGGTGAATACTCATTCAACCCTTTATTATATTAAAATATTTGCTGATTGAAGCTGCACAGAACTTCCCCATAGGACTTTGAGCAGTGCTTTCAATTAGATGAAATAAATTTTAGGGCAATAAAATATTAACCGACTATATAGAAAATGGACTTGATAAAAATATTTTTTTTTCCCCTATACTTGCCATTCAATTCAAAATACTGTTTTTTTTTGTTTTACAAATATATATTTACAACTGTATAAAAATAAATACAACAAGCAAATGTGTTAATAGAGAGATAATGGCAATGTCAAGAGGGGAGAAATCACCCAGTGGGGACACTCCCTTAAACTAGTGGAGTAAAAAAAAAACAAAAAAACAATCGTGGTCAAGTAATAGCTCACGATAAACTTGTTAAGCAACTGTTTTTACTTCCCCGGCTATACGAAGTATAGGGGAAGTTATGTAATAATATGTTTTCAAAGTTTATGTTTTCCGATCTTCTGATTCTTAAAATGAAAAATATTTCTGTTCGTATTTGAACACGATAACTCCGAGAGATTGATTGTATTTTTATATGTGTATACAGAACCCTCTAACGGCGACACCTATTGATTTTCAGCCAAATCGGTGAAAGGAGAGGGGGATAAAGGGGGAGGCTTAACCCAAAAACTCTAATAACTGCCGTTGTAATGCATGTTTTCATATGAAATTTCATATGTATATTTAAAAACCATATAAGGACGACAACTAATAATTTTCAGTCAAATCAGCCGAAGAGAGAGGAGGAATCAGAGGGGCGGCTCAACTCAAATAGCCTAATAACTGCCGATGTAATGAATGTATCGAAACAAAATTTATTTTGAGGATTTAGAAGCCGATATGTAAGTCAAATATTGAGTTTTAGCCCAAACGGTCGATTGGCTTTAGCGGGAGAGCGAAAACATAATTGATTAATTCGTGCTGGGAAATACATAGCCGGAGATTCGCTGACGACTTTTTTATATAATGTTTTCTTTCTTGCGTTTGTTGCATGTTTCATATACGTTATGCAAAATGTTCAGAGTGATTTTTGGAATTCAGAATGATACATCATATAGCAACCGCGCTTTGTCTTAGCACCTTACTGCTATGGGAATAGGGTCCTGAAGTTCTCTGGAAGATCAACAAAGACGCTGTAAGATAAAAACGCCAGCCCCGTGGCTGGCCGCACGGATTTGTGTTGATTATCGGAGGTTAAAGAAAAAATAGCTTAAATAATAGTGTGGCTCTATTCAAATAACCAAATTTAGTCGAAATCCTTCGTAAATTTCGGAGATACGAGGAATAACGGACATACATACAGACATTTTGCAGAAATAGTCTTATTTGATCCAGGAGTCATAAAGCATGAAACTAAGCACAAAATCCCGAGATTGAATTTCCTTGGGAAAAGTAATTAATTTTCAAAGGAAATTACTTGAATTATATAGAATTATCTTAAAAAAATATACGGAATTGGTAATTTTGATATTTACAGTGTTCAAAATGTTGAAGATTTCGAATGGGAAGGACAGCTGAAATTTTATTGGGTGAAAACTAAAGATGACATAGTAATTAGGCAATGCAGAGGTAATTAAAATATAATAATAAGAATCATTTTAAAATGACTATTTATGGGCTCTCCAAATGTAAATTTTGATATGTTTATTCATTTTTTTTTTTTCAGGAGAATTTTCTTATGGTTATGAATACATGGGCAACAGCGATCGGCTAGTGATTTCTCCACTAACGGAAAAAATATATCTAAGCGTGACGCAAGCACTCACTATGAATTTCGGCATAACTTTAACTGGTATAGTGGTACAGTAAATTGTATAGTCACGGTTTATTATTTTCCAAGGTATAACTACTATGTATACACGATACAGAGGAAGTTGTGTAATCGATCAGAAGTTCGATGTTGAGTTTTCCCCGGCATTCCACTTTTCCAGACCAAGAAATAAAATTAAAAAAATATGTCTATGTATGGACACGATAACTCCCTTTAAAATTAATAATATCAACGCGAAACTGCATGTATATATCAGAACCCACGAGGGCAACGGACAACACCTACTGTTTTTCAGCCGAATCGGCCTAAAGAAACGGGGGCTTAAAACTCGAATAACTGCTGATGTAATGAATGTATCGACACGAAAGTTTATTGGAAGGGTTTGAGAAGTCCCTGGGGGGCCGACGAGGAATCTTAGTTGAATACAAATAATTCGAACTGGAGATGTACATTGCCGGTGATTCACTGTTTTTTTTAATGTTTTTTTTTTTTTTTTTTTCATTTTCAGGTACATCAGGAAGCGGAAAAACAGACACTATAAAAGATCTGTCGAAAACTTTCGGAATTCTCTGTGTTGTATTCAATTGCAGCCCATGTTTCGAATACAATTTTCTTAGAGAGTTACTAAATGCTTTATGTTCTGAAGGAATTTGGGGATGCTTTGATGAATTCTATAAAATTAATTACAACGTTCAATCCGTTATATCAATGCAACTCGAAAGTATTCGAAACGCTTTTCAAAATAAAACATTCAGCGTATTTGTGAGTAAATAGTTAATGTCATTTAGTTTTATTAATTTCAGAGGGCATATAATTCCATCTAGACAAACTCTTTTTCAGTTACAAAAAAATGTATTGTCCCTTAAATCAGAAATCATTTCATCTAATTTTACATTCACTGACATATGCTAATAGTTAAGAGCATATAAAATATTAGCATATATTAGCAATATGTACATTTTTTTAGTCTAAAACGTAAATATCAGTTTGTATCAGTTATATTATTGGCACATTGTTTTGAAACTCTCCTCCTCTAGTCTCCTCTTTAAAGAAGAAAGCAATATACCCAAAGTTATATTTATAGACTTCTCTTGATAGATATTCACAAAAGAATTACTAAATGCAACAAAAATACAGAAATCTCAGAAACTTCATGAATTCTGAAAAAAAGAGTCTTTTTGAGACCAAACACGAACATTGTGTGATTTTCATAAAATTTGAAATCATCATGGCTTCCTACTAGTAGATAGCCCGTCTTTATTAGCCACAGCAGTTGATGTGACTTTAAACACAAAGGTCCCAACCATCAACATTGATCTGGAATAACCCATTTATATATTTTGTTATTTAATTTAAATTCGAGCTAAAAATTCATTCCCTCTACAAATGCTTTCTTCTTACAACTTTTATCGATCCGGAAATTTTTTTTATATTATTGCAACGATTCTTTTTTTTCTTTTTTTTTTCAGATTGATGGACGAAAGATAATTTTGGATCCCAAATTCGGACTTTACCTGACGATAAATCCTGGCTATTCTGGACAGCGAAAATTATTAGACTCTGTAAGGTTTCTTTGTCGACCTGTAGCTTGCACTTATCCGGATGTCAAACTAATCTGTGAAGTTATACTCTATTCTAATGGCTTTCTTAACTCAAAGGTATATGTTTAAATATGCTCCTAAAGGTTGCAAACTAACTCTTAGTTGTTAAAGTATTATATTTGAATGTGAAGATTATTTGTGGTATTCCTTGATAGTATATGTGAAGGCCATTAAAACATTGTTTATTAAAATTAATTATCGAGACGCAAGGAAATGAATTGCACTTTTCTGGGGTCTTTTATATTTCAATAGACATACATGAATGTGATCATTTTTTTATCGGGCACATTTACAATCGGTGAAAAACCATAAGTAAATTTGATGACAATCAAATACTAATATTATTTACAATGACAATTATAATAATAACAAAATAAAATAAAATAAATTCAGCTCCAGATCCCCCGAAATACCATTACGATAAAGCCATCCTAATTTCTCCAACTTAATGGAGGAAGAGAACGCCACAGAAGCACGGGTAATCCCACTACCACCTTTCTCTTCCAACCTCTGAGAGGTAGTAGTGGAGGCAGACCTGAGGGACAGGAAGAGCTGAATACATGAGAAAAGAAACTGGCCAGTGCCAGCAATCCCTAAATAATAGATACTTTAATGTAATAAGTCTCTCCGCCAGACCACCTCAGACATCGATTGTCGGGATAGAAATGGGATGGCAGATTTGGAGAAAGGATTTTCATGCAAAGAAAGTTTTGAATGGAAGTTGAGGAAAGGCATTTTATAAAAATTTTTAAGTTTTCAATATTAGTAGAAATGGGAGACGAGGCGGTGTGATATTTGTTTTTTATTACACTCAAGACAGTCTAAGGACAATTAAATAGATATTTAACATTTTTTGCAGAGATATTGTAAAACACTTAATAAAAAATAAAGATAAAAACTGTTTATTAAAATATATTGTCTATTTCACAAAATATATATAATATAGGAGTACTTTCGGTATTGCTACAATTTTCAGTATTATTACCAATTCAGTATTTTTTAAGTCGTTTCTGAAGATTGTAACAATACCGAAAGTACTCACATGTTATATATATTTTGTGAAATAGACAAAATTAAAAAAAAAAAGTTTTATTTTATTTTTTACAATCAAAGAGGTTTAGGTGTTAATCGCCACATAATAGGATCATTTTTCGGATCAAATTATATCGAAAAACTTTTCTTTTTTTTTAGTTCTTTTCTCTCCATTTTGTTTTTAATTGTGGCATTAACCTCCTTATAAATTGTATATTTAGTATCCTATCATCTAGTATTTATTGGATTTTTCTTTTTTTCTTTTTAGGTTTGGTCAGAGAAATTAACTACTTTGTACAGATATGCCAAGACTCAACTTTCTATGATGCATCATTATGATTTTGGAATGATGGCACTGAAATCTTTACTTTCTGTCGCAGGAGATATAAGAAGACGTTCTCCAGATATGGAAGAACAAGTCGTTTTGATGCGAGCTCTCAGGTAAAGTCTGTCTTGAAACCGGTTGTGGATCAAACCATAACAGAGAATATCTTCTCTAGATGCTAAAATATGTTGTACAATAATCCCATACATTCGCGTGAAACCTCCCGAAAATGTTAAATTCGCGAATGTTACGACTCTAATCCAAAGAAAAAACTAGGGTTAGGTCGTACAAAAAAACAGGGGGATAAATGAAGATTGTAAAAGAAAGTTGACGAAAAAACGCAAATAAATGTTTACAAAACCATTGTATATTCATAACTAATCGTTGAAACAAAGTATAAACTAATTGAAATTTTATTTTAAAAAAAATATGTACATACTAATAATAAAACAATAAAATTATGCGAAATAAAAAATCGGACACAAAATGATTAGTTTGTAAAATAGAATATTTTTAAAGTAATTTCCATTGTCTCCATTAAATCTTTAGACGCGGCAGAAATCGATGGCGCTAGCTTAAAAAAAATTGGTGATGGTTGTTAGTTATGCATATTACCACATTCTCGCGAAACTTCAACGTAAGAAAGCATTAAGCCTCTATCTCCCTCTTAAATCCTGAACGCCTTTGTATATCATGTTGTTCATCCTAAATTTCTCTCAATGCCCGATGTTTTTTTAATATTTCTCACATCTTTACAAGGAGTTTCAGGAACGTTGAAGGAGTCTCATCGTCATCTTCATTCTCTTTCCAAATTTCATCCGTTTCTTTTTTTTTTTAAACGCGAACATTCTAGTCGAAAACGTTCATTGATGTATATTTAATCAATCGCTTACTTGCGAAACTTACTAATTACGAATTTGCTTAATGTTGAGGGACTACTGTATTTATTAAATCCGTGATCGCCATTAAATAAAAAAATATTCATTAAGCAACAATTATATTAAAAATTGTTTTCGAAATAATGTATCCTAAATGTCATTCCTGAATAATCGGATTAAAAATATGAATTTTGTTTGATCTACGTTCAGTCATTTTCCCGTGAGGATGGAACAGACAGACATACAAGAAAGCTAAAAACCCCTTGTGATCATTGTTTAACTTTGTATAGTTTCCACAAATACTCCATGTACAGATAGCCATCCCTTTAGGCTCTTGTTTTTAAAGATTATATATTTTAAATTATTTGTAGTGATATGGAATTACCAAAGCTCATTCCGGAAGACATTCCACACTTTTTAGAACTTATTACAAATTTATTTCCTGGCTCAGACAGTGCTACTATTGTTCGTTCAAATTATGTGGAAACTGTTGAAGAGGTTCTACATCAGAAAAAATTGATAGTTATACCAGCACAGGTAAAGTTTTTACTTTCTGCTTTGTCCTTTAAATTACGCTGTTATAATGCTGTCAATTTACTTTATACATTTTTTTAGGTGGAAAAAATTATGCAAATATATGAAATAATGAAAAGAAGGCATTGTGTAATAATCGCTGGTTCAACGGGAGGAGGGAAAACGGTCCTCATTAATACTTTATGCTCCATTCAGTCATTTCAAAATGTGCTAACAACCCAGGTTACCCTTAGTCCAAATGTAAGTTAACACTTTACTTCCTCAGCTAAAGGAATTTACTGGCAGGATACCCGGGAGTAGCCTTGCGTTATACAGTAAAACCCCTCTGCAAAGGACAGTCACGCGACCAAGAAAATTGTCCGTTGCAGAAGGGTGTCCGTTTTTAAATTCATTATGTGTATGTAGGATATACAAAACTTTTAATTTGCTTTTATGTTTAATACTACATACCGATACAATAGTTCAGAAGTGGGATATCTCAGAATTATTGATTTTTGAGAAACCTCATTTGAAAGTTTTGTTCGCTTCTTAGAAAGTAGCTTCTTGTTTTCGTTTCATATTAATGGAATGCAACTACATTTATGAAACAACATCAAATTCATAGATCAGTACTAAGACATTCAAATTATCATGTTTCTGAAACAAAACATTTGGGAAAAAATGAAAATTCTATAACAGGTTATGTACATTTCAAGCCCTCAATTTTGTATTTTCAGTTATCCGAGTTCAGAATATGAAAGAGAGTGAAAACTTTTATAAGAAAACGATGACAACTCAAAAATTATTTTTTTGAGTTGTCCCTTTTCTGAAATACATTGTTTTTCTATACTTCGAGCCGGGACATCGCAAAATTGTCCATCGGAGAGGGGTGTTCGTAAAGAAGGGTTTTACTGTATTACTTTACCTGTAACCAATTATATGCGATGCTCCGTTGTTGTAAAAGCAAATTAGCACTTTCCTCTCATCAGCGCTCCTAAATTGAGTTTTTTGACGTTGCCAGGCCTTCCTCAAAGCGTGGTGACCGATGTTCATATCAAGGTAAATTGTAGCCTCCCCCTCAACTCTCCCTTCTCCCCCCAAGTTAATATTATTGGATGCCTTTATTTGAAGTTGAGCTTTCCCGTGTGATCTTTCTCTCTCTCTCTCTCTCTCTCCTCTCTCTTTCTCTCCACCCAAAAAAAAAAAAAAAAACATATTTTTTTACTTGTCTTGTAGAATCCTTTGAAATTATATTTCATACATATACGGCCTCCCTCCACAGCGTCTTCTCTCAATTTTTTTTTTTTTTTTTGGACGTCACATGGTCTATTGTCAAGTCGGATTCTATTCTTCGAATAACTATCAGGCTTCATTAAAATAAGCCAATTTGGTGGAGGTGGATTTGTAACGCACTCGAGGCGAGGTCGCATACTAGACCCCCCCGATATGTAACCCACACAGAGCAAGGCCGCAAACTAGACCCCGCAACGAAAGACAATGTTCTGATTTTTTTAGTGAATAATAATTTATTTTAGGCCTATTCAATAGAAGAACTGTATGGAATCCTGAATCCAGTCTCGCAACAATGGTCAGATGGAATTATTTGCAAAATATTCAGAGAATTCAACACTAAACCTTTTCAGTCGAACGAAAGAAGGTACATCATTTTTGATGGAGACCTTGAACCACACTGGGTTGATAACATGAATTCTGTTATGGATGAAAATAAAGTACTTACACTTAACAATGGTGAAAGAATTTCTTTACATCCCAGTTGCACATTGCTTTTTGAGGTAATACAGATCTGTGTATAAATAAATTATTAATTTAATATTTACGATGACAAATTCATCATAATCTTAAGCAGCGCAAATAAATGAATGTCACCTGTGACGTTTTAATGTACGTCTGTTTTCGCTATTTTATATTTGTATATTGTACACCCTTTGTATGTATATTCTTTTGTCCATTTTTTTTTTTTTTTTTTTTTTTTTTTTTTTTTCTAGTGTGGAGATATGAAGTGTGCTTCACCAGCGGCTATTTCCCGGGCTGGTATGGTCTATGTCGATCCATCCTGTCTTGGATATTGTTCGATTTGGAAGAAATGGACATCTTCTAGAGTCGATGAAAAAGAAATAGAATTATTTAATCTGCTATACGAAAAATATGTTCCCCTTTGCATTTCCTTTGTCTCAAAAAGTTCAAATGGTTCGAAAGCAGTTCCTCAGACAACTCTGAACATGGTAATCGTTAATTTCAAAATGTTACACTTAATACGACCCAGATAGGATGAATATGAGGCGGTAAGACGGGACTAAATATCATCTCCGCAAGTAGCCCTGCCTCCTTATCGATTGTACCTTCACCAAATAACAACCAGAATGGACTATATTTTATCATAGAATGTTACTATTTGGGAAAGGAAAAAGAAGAAGTCTATTTCTGAGGCACAACTCATATTCGTCCTACGTCTGTCTCACTGTGCCTCTTGCATTTTTCAAGAGAGCATTTTGCGTATCCCAGGTACGAGGCAGTAACTTTACATCGATACAGATATTTTACAAGCTGTATAAACTAAAATAAAACGATGAATAATACTATATTATTCATTTATTAATAAATATTAATCACAAAAACAAGAACTTTTTCTTTCATTCTTCACATGTTTGACTGCTCAGAAAATGTTTAGTTTTTATCATTTAATGGTAGCTGTACATTCGGGAGTTATTATAATTTATATTTCTTATAATAAAATATATATTATTATTAACAAATCAGATACATCATTCTTCAATTGTTTGTCGTTTTTTTTTTTTAACTGTTTGTTATTTTATACGCTTTTATGTATAACTCCGATAATAGTAACTTATTTCAGGTTGTACAGCTGTGCTTCATGCTAGATGTTCTGATACCTGTCTTGGAAAAAGAAGAGGACAAACATAGCACTAGTCAAATTGAAAAAATATCTAAAAATACTGAAACAACAAAAGAATCTCAGACCGAAAGCAAAGAAAAACTAAAGAAAATAATTCTTAAAGAATTCCTGTTTATTCAAGCATTATTTGCTTCTTTCGGTGCGTCGTTATTCATTGAGGAAATGAATGAGTTTGACGAAAGTTTGAAAATGAAAATGGATTCTGTGAAGATTGAGGAATATGGAAAAAGCGAAGAATATGGTTTGTTATTCTCAAAATATATGTATTAGTCTAGGCTTACGTTGAGACAATACTGATGGAGTTGAGGCCTGTATACGTTCAGGGGGGGGGGGGGGGGGGGGGAAACTTGCAATGAAAAAAAAAACATCATATGATCAGTTCACATTAGTGAAGCTGAATTTGTGCCTATATGCAATGCAACCATTCCAATTCATTATGTTTTGACTGTCTATGTTAGTCCCACCTTAGATATAACGATAATAGTTTGTCAGAAATTTAATGAAGACTTTTTTTTGTATTAGGTAATTTTTCAATAGAATTGCCCCTTTTGTATAAATGAAGCAAACGTCTAAAAAAATAAGGATATTTCCAAATCCTTTTTTTTTTTTTTTTTTTTTTTGTCTTTTATTTATAAAGAAGCAACTGTTGCTACGGTGCAACAACCAGCATCTATGTTGGTAGGTATAGATATTTTGGCGTGAATGGCATGTGAGAGGAAGGCCACCCAGTGGTAGGTCCTCGGGACGAAAATTTATATTAATTATAAGAACAAGGGAAGGAATAAAATTAAAAAAAGTAAATAAATAAATTTAAAAAAAAAATAAATAAAAAAAAAAATAAATAAAAAGGAGTTGAAGGACAACGTTGATCGAAAGGGTAAGAGAGATGATAAAAGTAAAGGAAAATAATGTAAAAAAAAAATGAAAATATTAAGAACGAATAGGAATTAAGGTGGCAGTAAGTCGCGGTTCCACCTCCTCTTCAACCTTTGTGGGGGGTTTTGTGGTAAGTGTTGTGAAGATAAAGTACGTATCTCTGGGTTTGTATGTGTGTAAAGTTTTCTAAAAAAACGTATGTAAGTAGTTTGTATTGTGTCGGGTACTGTGTGTATCATAAGATCGTTATGAAGTGTTCTGTTGTTTATGTATGGGGGGCACTGTGTTATCAGTCTGAGGGTTTTTGACTGAAATGCCTGAATTCGTTTGATGTTGGATGTTTTTGCTGAACCGTAGATCTGTGATCCGTATGTCCATAATGGTCTAAGTAAGTATAACAGTTCCGTTTTTGTGTCATGTCTAATTTTGATCGTCTATTTAAAAGTCCGTAGAGTATTTTGAGTCGACGGTTCAGCGTGTTTCGTGTGTGAGGATTCCATGTCAGTCTTCGATCCAATGTCAGTCCTAGGTATCGTACAGTATTAGTTTGAGGGAGGGGCTTGTCGTAGATGAAAACGAACCTTCTGAAGTCGCATTTGAAATTCAACACCTCCCCAAAAAGAAGTACCCGGGATACGACCTCATTACGGCTGAAGTTCTCAAGGAATTACCTCGGAAAGCTGTGGTGTTCCTGACAACCCTGTTTAACTGTATACTACGCACAACACGCTTTCCAATTCAATGGAAACTCTCACACATTCTTATGATACTAAAATCAAAGAAGCCAGAACACTCTCCTTCCTCCTACCGACCTATCAGTCTTCTTCCTCTTTATTCTAAACTCTTCGAAAAATTACTATACAAAAGGCTCATAACTATTCTTTCCAGTCAGCAAACACTTCCTCATCATCAGTTTGGCTTCCGCTCAGAACACTCCACAATACACCAGTTACACAGGGTTGTGGATTACGTGGCGTTTGCCCTAGAAAGAAAGTTCTACGCAACGGGGGCGTTCCGTAAGTCAGGCTTTTGACCGAGTTTGGCACGCGGGACTTCTTTATAAATTGAGACCGTTGCTTCCTCACACATATTACTTAATCATTCATTCATATCTAACAAACAGATACTTCGCCGTCCGTCAGGGCTCTGCTGTCTCCTCAATAAGACCCATATTGGCGGGTGTACCGCAGGGTTCTGTCTTACCTCCTTTATTATATACAATATACACATCTGATATGCCCACCTCCATCCACACAATGACAGCTGCATACGCCGATGACACCGCCATCTTAGCTGCTGCTCAACTTCACATACACGCCTCATTTACACTACAACACCATCTCACACAAATTGAAAACTGGTGCAACACATGGAAAATAAAACTTAATACAGGAAAATCACAGCACATCACATTTACACTTCCAAATCCTGAAATGTTTTCTTTACGCTAATCTTATATATATATATATATTTTTTTTTTTTTTTTTTTCCTTGTATTTCTAGTATATAGTATGTTCTCTGCATTGTATAAAATATCTAAAAAATGCTATTGCTTAAAACCTTTCTGTTTTATTAGTTTACATGTCTGTTGATATGGGATTAATTTGTGATTATTATTTGGAGAAAAAAAATGGTCAATTAATACCTTGGAAAAGACTCGTGAAGCCGTATTTTCATGAAAACTCTTTATCAATATCTGACGAATTAGTACCGAACGAAAATTCAATTAAATTCACTTGGATTCTATCTTTAATAAATAAGGTACTTATTTTATCATGATTTCCATTTTACATCGTAGCAAATAAAGAAGTGGGTCACTCCAAATTTCATAAAATAGCCCGATCTGATGTACAATTTTCAGTAGACTTAGAATATCCTGTTATTCCACAAAACGAACTATTTTGTTTTTTCCTTTTCAGTACAACTGCTCGGATCGGAAATATAAGAGTGTAAGTTTCTACATTTATTTTCATTTGTTATGCTTTAGTTGTATACCAAGGATCGAATTAAATTAAAATTAAATTTTAATTATTAAAATATTCATTCGCATTTATTATTACTGTTCTTGTTCGAAAACGTTCATAATAATTGTTAGAAATTTCCAGTTTTTAAATACTTTCATTTGGAAAGTTCCATTGAAACAATAATGAACAGCATTTTTATGATCATATTCCAAAGTGACCACTCCTTCGACAACATTTTTATTTTTGTATAATTTGATTTATTGAACTACTGAATATTCAGAAGTATCGAAGGATTTTTCCATATATCTCGTATTGCGCTAATATTCAACAGTTGACTTACATAGGGGCTCCGGCCTCCTAATTCCAAAAATGAAAAAAAAAAATCCGTATCTGTGAACACAACTCTCGTTAGAATGAATGTATCAACACGAAATTTTATATGTGTGTCCAGAGTCCTTCAAGGACGAAACCTATTGACTTTAAGCCATTTTTTCCCTCTGAGGAGAGGGGGATTAGGAGGGAAGCTTAACGCAAAAACTCTAATAATTGCCAGAGAATATAATAACCAGAGAAGAGCGGCTCATGTTAAATACCCTAATAACTGTATTACTTAATGTAGTATGAGGAGTCAGATGGCACTATGTAAATCACATATTGCATCATAGCCCAAACGGTCGATTGGCTTTGAAGGGAGAGCGAAAACGTAATTGATTAATTCTTGCTGTACAAGTATATGTACTTGGCTGGTGTTTCACTTACGACGCTAATGTCTTTCAATAAACACTTTTCACGCAAAGTAAGTTATATTGCATTTCTTTACAAACAATCTGATTTTCTAAGGGTCTGCAGTAAACATTCCTGTGTCAAAACCGTTGAGCAAACTTTAAATTACTTCTACTGATAGCAATCTAGAGAACCCAGGGAAAACTGTATGTGGGTATAAAATAAATAACGCGTATTACGTTTTGATAAAAGTAATAAAAAAAGATAGACGTAAATTCTTGTTAATTGGATTTCGAAAATTGGACGATTAACCCTACATTGACGATATGTAGAAATGTTGGTTGTAAGAGATTGTTTTTAACTGTTATGATTGGAGTTTTTACTAAAAACGTTTCAGAATAGCTGTTAATTTTGAACAGAATGAAAACTTCTAACTTTCTCGGTTCCAGGTGTATTAATGTACTTTGTCTATGTAAATCGAATAATTTTGTTTTTTCCCCCTATTTTTCAGTATTCGTACAGAATGAAAGCTCACAAACAGGTATGTTCAATTAGAGAAAATTAGCCCTTCTTAAGGTAGGTCACAGAAGGATCTCTTACCTAATCTGTCAATACAACTAATAGTGGGTTTGTTTCGTTGTGATGAGATTGCGATCCATGTTTTTGCAATAGACTGAAGAATTCCGAGTGACATACTCTACCTGCCTCAAACAAAATATTTTGTAATATTAACGTTTGTGTTTGGTTATTTTATACAAATATAGGTATATCTTGACATATTAAATGTTTAAAATAGGCAGGCTAATTTTTAATATAAATAATTATCAGTCTAAAACTAGCCTCTTAAATAAAAACAAAGAACAATCATCAACGGAACCTAGGATAATAAATTATTAACATATATTGAGATGTGGCTGCACTCGCGCTCGTACCTATTAATTAGAATCTTGGATTTTGTTCATGTCCGGTCAGTCAAAAGGTAAGTCAAATAAATATCCAAGATGTAAATTGCTATTTATTTTCTTTATACTTGCTATATACAATAATATTATACTAGTTAATGCATTTTAATACAATATATTATTACATTTTATATTATTTATTTTATCTTATGTGATAAATCAGGAGAAAATGCGTCCTAGGTCTCTTTCGGGATGCCTCTACATAGACTATATGATCTTGATATTTTTTATAAACATAACTATAATTAAAACTTAAATTAGAATATTTTTTAAAATAGGGAGCGATGCCGGTAATGCTCGTGGGAGACGTTTGTACCTTTAAAACTTCCATAATGTGCGATTTTCTGCAGTCTTTGGATCAAGAAAACTATGTAAGATACATTTCAGTTAATTTTGTCTATTCAATCCACACATTTTCTAATGGACAGTATTCAGAAACTCATTAACATGATTTCGTATATGGTCTTAAATATTATTTATTATCCGTGACTTCCCGGAAGAAAGACCTACGTTTTTATTTTGAGGTAACACTGGATTATGGATGTCTATGTATGTCGTTTCATTTTACAAAACGTTACAAAATTTCAGTATTAATTGGCTAAATCTCGAGTTGAGATTCTAGGTGCTAAACATACCCTTGAACATATCAAGAATAATAAAAAACTGTAAATGACATCTCCCTCGGCTAAAATACTTAATATTGTACAATGTCAGTGATTGAATTACTTTCTCTGACATAATCCAGCAATGTAATACTTTAAACTGCAATAACTCAAAACTATCGTTTCTGGGCTTAAGTCGTTCATCAACTACAGATATATCGTACTGAATAACTCAAGTACAATACAATAATCCACAGTTATTTTGTATAATTATACTAAATTACAGTTGCAGTTGCATCTGAACTTCAATAAATTTACTACATCTTATGAAATACAAAGAATTCTAGAAACATATTTAGAAAAGCAGACTGAAAGTTCTTATGTTCCACTAAGTGGGAAAAAATTGATATTTTTTATTGATGATTTCAATCAGTCTAAGGTAAAAATAATGAAGAAAATTATAATTGTAATTTTTATGATATAATTAAAGTTCTGTAAATTAATAAAAATTTTATGTTATGATAGATAGCTAAATACCACTACCAGCAACCAGTTGCTTTCATGCGGCTTTTCTTTGAAAAGGGTGGCATGTTTGGCAGGAAGAACAATCTAAACTGGAAGTCTGTGGATAATGTTTGTATGTATATTCCATTGTTTAAACTGTTCATTAGTATATTTTGGATTTTAATCTAAGATATCTGATGTGGTCATTACAGGGCTTTCTTATACCAACCACGCTTACAGATCACTCTCTCTCTCTCTCTTTCCCCATCCTCTTCTCAAAATCATTTCATATTGGCATTACTGGGTACCTATATGAAAGTAATGAGTTGACGTTAGCGATATGTTTTTGTTGTGGTATTTTATTGGTATTTTATTATTTCATTGCACAGCTTAATTCTGAGAGTGACTTTCTTATGTTAGTATTTTTGAGAAGGGGAAAGGAGAGAGAAAGTGATTTTTAAGCTTCATTGGTATAAGAAAGTCAGTGTTTTTTCGGTGGGGACCAATTTTTCGATAAAACTTTTTCGGGCAAATCAAGGAAATTTCTAAAAATATGTGTTTCAAAACTACATTTCAGGACAGTTTTCGGCATGTATCTCGAAAACCGGACGGCCTGCGAAAAATCATATTTCACATACAATATGTATTTCAGTTTTTGCTATAACTTTTACTTCAAACTATTTTTGAGTATGTAATAAACATAAGCGGTATCTTGTAAAATGTACTTAGGCCTTGAAGTAAAGTAGTCTAAATTTCGGCCAAAATCTAATGAGATCTAAGTTAGCATTTGTGACTTCTTCGTTCCAAATTTCAAGTTAATAGCTACAATTGTTTTTGCGGTAGAGCGCTCACAACATTTCAATCACTCACATGCACAAACAGACATCATCGTATAAATGGTCAAAACGTATTTAAGGGCTCTTGAAACATGGAAATCCGTTGAAACCTCGATCTCGGATTTTCGCACGATTATACATCCTTATATAAGAAAGTAAAAATGAAGTTTATAATTGTGGATAATTATTGCTATAAATAATATACCAGTCAATGATAGACTCCAATAAATTGGCGATTATTTTCAACCTTTATTTATATTTCTAAACACTTCTAACCACTAATGCAAGTTCTGCCCCTCCACCCAAAAATAGTTATTAAAAATGAATTAAATTAAAACAGAATAACATTCGTGCTCACAACTCTTTGCATTTGACATTATGTTTAATCTTTTCACTTATGAACTTAGATTTTTACAATGTAATGGGACGCAGTTATGGAGAGAAAAGTGACATGGATACAAGGTTTTTATCCAAATTCTTACTTTTCAACATAAGAACTCCTTCTGATGGTGTCGTCTGTCATATATTCTCATCAATTCTTCAAGGACATACGAATGCATTTAAAAAAGAAATAAATGTGTTATCCGATACAATATTAACTGCTACTTTGGAGATATTTAAGGTACCTACTTAATTGTTAAAAATCTGAGAATTAAAAAAAAATTATATTATTCAAAATTTTTATTTCCGCATTAGATTTATTGTACTAATTATTCCCCATTAGTTTATGATCTTCATTTTACTTACTATTCCATTTTAGTTTACTAAATTTATTCTGCTTGTTCTATATTAGTTTATCTTCTTTATTCTACATATTGTTTCTTATTAGTTTTATAAGCTTTATACTACCTATTATTCCATATTAGTTTACTAAATTTATTCTAATTTTTTAAATTTTAGTTTACAAGACTTATTAGCCTATGAAAGCTAAAGTTCTATTGAAATGGGAAAATATTATTATATTTTGAATTGAATGAACATCTCTTAGAATCAAAGTGAATTCTTCTTTTTTAGTTTGCTGTGAAGAACCTTCGCCCCACTCCTTCTAAATTTTATTATATATTTACATTTCGTGATATTTCAAAAATCACCAACGGATTGCTTTTAACCTCAACTTCAGTTTATTCTAAACCTGAACAATTTGTGAGAGCTTGGAGAAATGAAGTTACCAGAGTAATATGTGACCGCCTGATAAATAGCCAGGTATATAACAATATAATAAATTAAAAAAAAAAATAAATGCAGAAAATAATTATTTGAGTTGTGTTGTCACAGTTAAATTCTTTTGTTTCTTTCTTTTTGTGGCTCCTACTCAACTATGATATCGCCCACTACCAGAGGGCTTTTCACCGCTCTTGAGGACCTGAGCCCGACTGTACTGTGGGAGTCCTAAATTTTGTCTATCTATGTTTGTCTAAAAATGTTCGTCTCGTTTCCCAGAAAAGCAAAGCCAGCCACGGTTCATGAAAAACAACTCCGATTGATTAAAAATAGAGTTCGATTGGCTCTCTCAGTTACATTTTTCAAATATGAACTTTCTCTAAATTCTTTTATTTAACATACTTTTTTTTACTCTATTATAGGATAATGATACGACGAAGAACTTTATAAAAGGAACTATAATAAAACATTTCTCAAATATTTCTGATTATGTACTACTAGATCCTTTATTATTCGGGGATTATAGAAACGCTATGAACAAATCTGAACCGAGATATTATGAAGACTTGTTAGATTACGAAGCTGCCTTCCATTTGTTAAGTGAGGTAGGCAATAATTTTGTTTTTTTCATGAATAATATTACTTGTGTAACTAATTGTCTGTAGGGAGAACTTTTTTCCTAAAGTAGGCCAAAGGATGACTACAGTTTGTCTCAAAAATTTCAATCCTTTTCTAAGAATGAAACAAACCCGACCATTACAGTTCAATGATCAATGCTCGCAAAGTGGTTAATACATCCTTCATGTGCGAACTGTACCTACACTAGACGTTTCATTCCATTAGGACTTTTCAAGTCTCCGCTCCACCACAGCTGCTCTTTTCCTCGTAGGAGAGTGAACATTTTTCAGAAAAATAATTTGATACATCTATAGTTTTTGTACATCTAGGATTCTTTTGCTTTATACCTCTTGATTTGTTTTAAAAAAAAATCAATATATTCAATAATGTTCATTCCCTCAACTGTCACCAACCTTTACGTGTCATATAATATACTATTTTATATGTATAATAGTATATTATATGACACGTAAAGGTTGGTGACAGGTGGGAATGAACATTATTGAATATATATTTTTTTATATACATATATAAAATAGTAGGTATATATTTTTTTATATACATATATAAAATAGTAGGTATATATTTTTTTCTTTTACAGATAATTGAGTTTTATAAAACAAAACATCAACAAATAGATTTTGTTCTTTTTGAACACCTTATAGATCATATAACACGTTTACATCGTATCCTGCGTATTGATGGAGGACACGGCATAATGGTAGGACCCTCTGGTATTGGAAAGAAGTCAATAATTACTCTAGCAACATTTACAGCAGGTTTTTGCTATATTGCTAATAATTTAAAAAATCCAATGCAACAAAATAAAAATAAATCATTTATATATGTAATGTATTTTTCTCAGGATATGAACTTTTCACAATTCCAATTTCAAGAAAGTATAGCATTTTAGAATTCAAAGAAAGTATCAAGAGTTTATACTCTGTCGCAGGACTACAAAAGCAAAATACGACTTTTTTTCTAAACTTTTTTCAAATAATTGATGATGGTAAGATTACAGTATTGATGTTTTTTTTTTGTTTTGTTTTTTTGAAAACATGAAACAATTCATTTAATTCGTTTTCTAAAATTTCAGAATTTTTGGTCATTGTTAGTAATATGGTTTCCATAGGGAAGAGCTTATCATTATTTTCTGA
>OY759218.1:34498086-34669653 GCA_963662175.1 Aradus depressus
AAGAAGTATGTGTGTGTGTATGCACGTGGGCGGTAATTTTTCCTGCACGATATCTCGCGAATGAAAAATGATATCGACTCCGCTTTGGTGCCAATCGAAGCGTATTAACGTAAATATGATCTGAGAGAAATTTTATCAAAATCGATCCAGCCTTTTTTTTGTGTGACGTCTCAAAATTCTCAACGGGAGGGGGACTGTGAGTGGAGGTTGAGCATAAAAATAGTTCAACCTCATTAACGGATTATCATGAAATTTCACATGTAGTAGTTTTAAAAGCAAAATAGGCTATTTGACCTATGTGCATTTGCATATCAATTAAAAATCTATGTTTAGTTAAATGAATAAATAATTCTGTCCTGAATGAAATGCCTACTTCTGTTATATTATTATTAATGATGTTGATATCATGCTGGGAAGTTTGCCGTGTGGACCTCAAGGGCCGCACTTAGTTACAAATGCCACCTTTGTAGAGTCTTAATACATGGCACAGTAATTTCCTCTGATTTAGGGTGCAAAGAGGCGAAACACACACATCCGAGAACCTGCTTGTTTTTTTTTTTTCATTTTTGGATAAAGGGAGGCGGAAAACTTCATATAACTTGGGAAATAATTTTCTGTCTATGTGTCCCTGACCACTATTACTCCCGATAGAGTGAACATATTGACACGAAATTTTATAAGTAGATCTAGTTTTTACATACACATGACCTTGAAGAAGTCTTGGGAATCACACTGACCCAGAAAACAAAACAATGGAGACTATCGCCAAAAAAAAAAAAAAAGGCCAAGGTACACCGTCCTTCAAAATCTCGTCCTTACCCGCAAGTACCAGGCCGTAACATTACATTATGCCCAGTTGTTGAAGGGTCACTTGACATTTTTAAAATAAAACTCTTAATATGTAGTTGGCAAAACGAAACGAAACCTCAATACAGTAATGTATGTACACACAATCATATAATACTGAAGTATCATAAGTATACCTCTGGCTAACGGGGAGACAATGTTAGCAAGATTTCAGACTTTTGCGTACAAAAGTATAAGACCACTCTTGACTTTTTTCAGGATAATTATGAAATCTGTATTAGAAGCAAGATATGTCCGAATAAATTTCTACGAGCTGTATGGATACATGTGTCGATTTAGTGAAAAGCTAATGAAATAAATAAAAACTTATATATTGTATAATTCCACAAAAATATAAATACTCAATTTTGAACTTTGTGTTGAATGGCGTATGCCGAAACTTATGTATATATTTTTTGTGGAATTAGACAATATAAAAGTTAATTTTCTAAAGTTCTTTGTTTTTATTTATTTTAGAAGCGAGATAGGTTTTTTGTTATCAAACCTACAAGAATAGACAAACAAGACCCATATCAGTTGAGCCCACTAGTTCCTTGAGATTGAACGTTATTCATTATGTCGGGAAGTTCAGTGTTGAAGATTGATAAACGCTAAAACAGGTGCTTTTCATGAGGATTTTGATAGGAACGGAAAATAGTGGAACACTTAGAAAGGTCCCGCCAATTACGAAATAAACTCTTTAGACGAAAAAAAAAAAAACTCTTTCAGTGAGATTAGAGGCGGTTCCAGAGACGACTATTAACCAAAGCAAGAGAGGCCATGGTAGCCGTGCGGGCTAGAGCATAGGGCTTTGATCGCATGATCTTACCATGATTGTGGGTTCGAATCCCGTCCGGGAGAGTTTTATTTCATAGATAGAACTCCCTCCCGGGGTCATGGCTCGTACATAAGACAAAAAATAAAGAATACAACGGCCGGATTCAAAACATTTGTTAATCCACACAGACCGAACCCTATATTGTCATTCTTCTCCAACGATGCCTTAAGCGTCTAGAGACCTTCACGGTAGCAACAATGATAGTGATTATTTTCAAATAAGAGCAACTCAGTTGAAAGTTCTGCACTGGGTAATTTCTCCCCTCTTGACATAGCTATTTTTTTTTTTTCTTAGCACATTTACTTGTATATATTTTTTAATAAAATAAAAAAAGCGTTAAACTAAAGAAAACTAGTGCATGATTAATTATATTTCGTGTTACATTTCTAGATTAAAAGTAGTTTTACGCGTGATGTCAAAGAAAATTATGGGGTTCATTTTCTTCTTCAATTCCTGTTTAATAAAAAAATAAATGTATTTCCCTATTCGTGTGTTACCATTTGATTAGTCTTTAAAAAAATACGATATTTACGATTTTATTATGTACTTCACATAAATATGTCACCCTTTTTTCCGCAGAATCGCTAAAACTACTTACTGCTTAATTTATTATCCAAATATCCGGATTACCGAAGCAGAGTCCTGTCAAATTTAGATTATTGATTGAAGAGCTATTTAGCCCACTCACCATTTTAAATGTTTATTCTTTATTTTTATAAATTCATATATTTTTCTCAAATACGCCTAATTCTATAATCGAGTTGGTACTGTAATTATGCAAATGTTATATTATGCCTCTTTTAATTCAACGTCCAATTTATGATTAAAAATGTCGAAAAAAAATAATTTTCCGAAGATGTTCGGCCCATGCACCATTTTTTTTTTTTTTTTTTCTGATTTATCAAATACCTATGTTATTATTTGTTAAATTCGGATAATCGAGTTCTTCCTGTATTTATAAAAAGGTAAATATTATATAAATGAATCATGGATACAAATACATTAATTTCTAGATACATAAAAATAAAAGACAAAAAAAAATTAATAAATAAATAAAGATAATTACAGAATCCTCACAATTAACTAAATGGAAAAATTAAATATTCTTAATACCACAATGCACTGAAGACCAGAACGATATGAAATTCCGTAAAATAACATTAAGTGATAAATAAATGAATTTAAAAACCTAAAATTTCATAATCAAAATTATGAAAAAACTACAAAACAAACCTCACCTGTAAAACAATTGACCTAAAGGAGGGACGAAAATGAGAAAAACTTGAACTTGTAATTGATTAAAAGAAGTGAGACAACATTGCCACGGAGCATGGTCAGGGAACATAAGAATACATGAGTGAAAATAAATGAATACAATACATTTTGAGAAAATACCTGATTATCAGATCGGCAACACGTATACTCAATAAAAAAGAAAGAAAATTTGGGAAAAGTATCACATAAACCGGTTTGAAAATTGCAAGAGAACTGGAATAAAGGAGCGGCTAAGATTGAGGAAGGAACAGAGCAAAAATGGCTGCACACAGCTAACGTCTTATTGATTTTTGTGGGGTAGACTTGGAGGCGTCAGGAACCCTCTCGTTTCTAGCACAACCACAAACACAAGCCCCTTCACACATAACATAAAAGTCGTCGGTGAATCACTGATAAGGTAATCCCCCAGCACAAATTAATTGGGATCAACTAAGCTCCCTCTAAACTCGTCTTCTCTTCGGCCAATTGGGATGAAAATCAATAGGTTTTGTGCCAATACATACATTAGGTACATCAGCAGTTACTAGGGTTTTTAAGTTGAGCCCTCGCCCACCCACCCCCTCTAATTCCTTCTTTCTCGTTGGCTGATTTGACTGAAAATCAATAGGTTTTGTGCCAATACATACATTAGGTACATCAGCAGTTACTAGGGTTTTTAAGTTGAGCCCTCGCCCACCCACCCCCTCTAATTCCTTCTTTCTCGTTGGCTCATTTGACTGAAAATCAATAGGTGTCACCCGGATTCACGGGTTTGGGAAAAATGAAATTCCTGTGAAAAATCAACAATTGTTGGCCTTTGACACAACTTCCGATTTACTACATCTAGCTGGAGAACTGACTACATGGCATTGTCATGCCGGTTTCCAGTCCCGAGATTTGAAATTCTTGGGTTTGAAGTAATACGTACTAGCAGGTTTACCCCATGTTGCTCAGGAGTAACTTTGGGTGTAATAACTAAGTTGATCATAATTTAGGATCGCGATAATAAGTGATAGGCCAGCTACAACGATGGACATAACCGAAATTTATTCACAGCCAGTTTAAGGACAAAACAATCTAGAGAAAACAATTTAAGCTAACGATAACCAGCCGGGAATTTTGCGTCGTAAAATTAGAATTAGGAACTAAATTAAATGACATAGATGAAATTGAAAATAAAACTGAATTACACTAATAACAATTTTGCAAAGCAGCAAGATACGGACGTGCAATGCCCCTGAAGAGGAATGGAGCCACCACACAGCACATCAGAAAGGTGAGTAGCGAGCCGCCCTGGCCGCCAAAGAGCCGCACTCTAGAAGACCACACAGCAGAGGAGCGGAAACTCCGAACTGCCCGCCATACTAACCACTTGACAACCAAGGAAGCCTCTAAGAATATTAGTCAGACAGACTAACCAGTCAATGACTAGTCTCTTTTCAGGATGATAATACTAACCACTCCGAGGTTCCGCCCTCTCAGGATAGTAACTCTAATCACAAGAGAAAAGACAAAGGCCCCCGCGTTCGAAGACGGTCACTCTAACCACTTAACAAGCAAGGCTTCCGGAGAAGGACGGTATCTCTCAACTTCCAACTACTGAAGTCCCTTTCAGTTTACCACCTTTATTTGAAGAGATTTTTGATAAGGTCATAAATATAAGTGGTACCTTGTAAAATATACATAGGCTCCTAAGTAAAGTAGTTTACACTTTTGTCCGGATTTGGCCAAAATCTAATCAGATCTAAATTAGCACATCTTCATTTCAAATTTAAGTTCATAGCTACAATCTTTTTGCTATAATCGCTCACATTGTTCCACACACGCCAGACATCATTGCGAAAATGGTCAACAAGTGTTCAAGGGACCTTGAAACGAAAATGAGTTGAGAATTCGATCTCGGATTTTCGCACGATTACAACACTTTCTATACTATAGGTATAAGAACGTCATAGAACCTGCGCAAGGCAAATTCGAGCGAAGCGAACCCCGGCAAGGTCCAAGGAGGCGAAGCCCCCCCCCCCCCCCCCCCCCCCCTTCTCCCCGAGGAGCCCTAATACTCGAATATAATTCATTCTATTGAATCATAACTAATTTGTTTTTTTATTCCTTCATGATAAAGCATTTTATGTGAATTTTGGCTATATGAGCCGAAGGATACATGCACAACCATCTAGTACATTGCTGAAGCTAATTTTAATATGTAGGTAAATGAAAGCATAAGAATTCTTTGTTGGGACGATTGAAGATTTCGAAAAAAAAAAACAATAGAATAAAAATATATAAATTAACCTTTGTGGAAAATCAAAGATCTGAACAGCTTTTCGCAGACATCGTCCGCCGGAAGAAAAATATATCTTGTATTAAACTAGTTTTCGCTCTTCCACCAGGTCCTAATGACTTCTGAATCAACATACAATGTGTTGTAGAATTGTTTATTCCATTGGGGGATACGAAGTGCACAGTGTCGGATTAAGACTAGTCGATGCACTAAGCATTCTGAGCTTATGGTGACCCGTCTCACTGATATGATTAACGTCTTACTTATGTTGGCAAGTTCAATACTAAAGCTCGATTGAACAAAACGAAGACAAAATTAATTAAGCGAGAGAATAAGAAAATCAATTTTTTCAAAATTAATTTATTAAAGCACTAAATTTCTCTTTCGTCCAAATACGCCATTCATTCATCATATACGAGCACTTCTTCGTCAGATACTTCATCTTCCTCAGTATCATCATAATCAGGATTTGATATTTGATGACATTATTAATGACAGCAGATTTACGAAATAATAAAAATTGAGAAAAAATTAACAATTTAAATAAATAACTATTTCAAAAATAGCATTGCGGACTTGGTGTTCCCGAGACGTGATGCCCTAAACAACTGCTTAGTTTGCTTATAGGTTAATCCGGCACTGCATGTGCACAGACATACCGCCATGCACAAGGACAGGCTATTCGATTAAAAAAAAAACAAAAAAACGCAGAACACCCCAAATTGTCAAATTCTGAACATTTTCATGCTTGGATTAATGTTATCCACTAGCTTCCAAAATTTCGGAAAAAAAACGTTATCAAAAATGTTTAATTTGGATAGACCAAATTTTCCATCCTTCCGACAAAAAACGGTATTCGAAAATATGTGCTACACAAAGTAACCTACCTATCTAGAGATGGTCAAAATTCTCTGTAATAAATGGAAGGTTCTCAATAAGTAGAATTATCAGCGGTCATATGGCGGAGAATGATTAGTCCTAAATATTTTTAAATTTCAAGACGAAAATATAAAATGATATGCCTGAATGGGAGAAACGTAAACTGAATTTGAATAAATAAATATTTTGGGAGACATGTAGGTCAAACAAGTGTTTGTATTTGAACCACATTTTTCTAGAAATGAACTTCAAAATAATTTAAATCAGTTTACATTTATAAGGAGCCCCAACTACGCAAAATAAAAAAAATTGCAGTGTCGGCAGCCTTTCGAAAAAAATTTTAGGATGCCGTTTACGCCATTGGCTTAGTTTAAAGCGCAACTATTAATGAACTTCAATTCAATTCCAATTAGCCACACCCCCTCCTCTAGAATGTGATGCGCCTCTGAAGAATTCTGAGGGGGTAGATTGGATTAGAATTTCGAAATGGAAATATCACTATGATCATTTAATATTTAAGATGGCACAATTGTTAAATAAGGTGAATAATACATATTTGATCCAACTAGTGCCAATTGACACGGAGCTTCAGGTCCTGAAATGTGTTGCCCTCTTTGAAAATAAAAATCTCCGAAATCCCATGTTAATATAAACTAAAAAATGTTAATACAAACTTCAAATATATTGTTTTCCCAAAATGTGGACAATGACTTAATGGCGATATTGCATTTTGGAATGCCTCACATAAAAATATTATCAGAATTATCATAATAGTAAAAATAAGGCAAGTCTTAGAATTATTGTACATTCATGAAAATATATTGATTCATGGAGGAGATATGTGTGGACAAAAGAGAATGAACATTTAATTTTGGTGTGAATATTTTTATCAAAAGAAAAAAAAAAGTTCTTTTATTCTCTTTTAATAAATAATCTATCTCTTTAATATGAAACTGTCAAAAATTTCGGACATAGGTTTGATTTGCAGAGTATAGAAAATATTAGTTTCTAAGCTTCATTTCGTAAAAAAAAAAAAAAAAATTGCAGAAAACACTGTACATCTCCTTAAAAGAAAACAGCAAACAAATATTTCTTTCAATGTTTTTGACTGAACTCTTCAGAATTTTTTTTGAACATATTAATAACAATGGTAAAATTATATGTTATATGATAACGACAGTTTTATAGTGTTTTAAGACATGTAAGTTTTTGTAAACAATTTCCTCATTGTAATTAACAAAGGGGGCGTGTACAGTGTTTTCACATTTACTCATAATTTGATCTGCAAATTATGCTCAAATGTGTTTGTCAAACCAATATAAATTTGGAATTTCATGACTTTATTTTGTTTTCTCAACAAAATGTCATAACACTATAAATGGGCTAACCGGTGAATTCATTTTACCATTAATTTTAATGGTCAATTCGTTTTGTTTACAAATATTTATATGCGGTATCGATCATTAAATTCTCAAGAAACCTAGATTTCAAATTGACATCAAATTTGGGTCTACTCCACTCACATCATAAATGAATTAATAATTGAAGTGTCAATAAGGGATCATATTCATAATCATAAATGTTAACTCACCATTATCTTTTAAACTCCGATCGTATCAAACATAACCGAAATTTAACAATTGTTAATCAAACTACACAGAAGCGGTTAATTAATTTATCGATCGTTCGAGGTAATGAAGAATCGATAGCTTCGAAAAAAATATGGGAAAAGCTCAAAGGAAATTGTCGCTTCGGGCTGAAAAGGTTCTATCTGCTTCTTTGATAGTATTAGGACTTTTGAATTAAAAATATTGGTTGCAATAGACCTTTAATATCTTGTAATTACTGTGTTTAATGTTGCTGCCGAAATTGATGGAGTACGAAGATATCAAATGTGGGGAGGAAAATTCTACACTAAACCCTGGTTTAGAGATAGAAGTAAACTGAACGAACCAAGAATTATAATAATAAAATTGCGGAGGGGGGGATGGTGCAGTTTGCATAATAAACCCACTTTTTATCCAGTAAAGCATCCAGATGGGAATACATGCCAATTTATTGTATATAAGAAAGTGTGGGTCATATCAGATAATACTACTTAATTTTTTTGTAAAAGTATAATAATAAAAGTATTCCTTTCAAATATTGTGACTTAATAGTTTCATAATTCCATGAAATATAAAGATGTCTGAGCTTAATTTTTTTAAATGAAGTTTCATAATGATTTTTCTGAAATATACTTTCTCTATACTGTTCAAAATCTTTTATTTACCTGAGCTTAGTTTAAACAAATAAAAATAACTTATGAATAACATTTCTCAAGCATTTTATGAATTCGCTTAAAAGAAAGAAGAAAGGCAGACATTTTAATAATACAATTACAAAATAACAAACATAGGTACAAATGATATGATTAGCAGGGGTAGAAATGACACAGGGCCCCCGAGCTGAAGGGGCCCCAACATGTGTAAGCAAAAAATCGCAAAATGTTATCCATAGTCATATTAATAAAAGCCAAGCCTAAATTTCAAAATTAAAACTTATTAAAAATTATCTTAGAACTTCTATGGGACAAGAACGGCTATCGGACTTATCAGTATTGTCCATAGAAAAAGAAGAACTTGAGAAACTAAAATCTTCTTCAGCTATGGATGATGTAATAAAATACCTTCGCCGAAAAAAAGGCAAGAAATGTACCTATTTAACCACTAGAATATTTTTTCATTATCTCAGCTTTGAAAATAATTTGTTGAAGTACTCATTTTGATATACGTCAAAATGTACCAAACTTGAAGTACAATGCAGAACGTTTTACTGTTGTTCACAATATTTGCACACAGTCGGGTCGAAATATAACGAAACATATAAAGTGTGGTATCCAGAACTAAGCCTGGAGAAGCGAGACATTTGGAGAGCAGATTTGAGTACATCAAATAATCGGTAATAAAGATAAAGATTGCCATTGCACCAATTTACTTATTTCATAAAAAGTCCGAGACGGGGTTTAACCAGTTAGCTTATCGCCTAATATAGGAACTCGCCCAATTCGTCCTTCCATATTTTCTTCTATTATATTTCCAATCAGCTCAAAAACTGTAAATCGATAGAAGACACTAACCCAGCCCAACTTTCTTCTAATCGTATGATCACTGGTTGAAGGTTGATTGTGTCATTGGATATTTTAAAGTTTTATTAGTTATGTCGGACGAGAAAAATTTTACAAATTCTCTTAGACTCTGTCATATTTACAAGTGGGACAGTTTTGACGGATATGGCTTTAATTTACATGCAGAAAAAGGAAAGCCAGGTCAGTTCATTGGAAAAGTTGACGATGGGTCCCCAGCCGAAGCTGCAGGTCTCAAAGAAGGTGATAGGATTATTGAAGTTAATTCTGTGAATATTGCCAATGAAAACCATAAACAAGTTGTCCAGCGCATTAAAGCTCTTCCCGATGTAGCCACTTTACTAGTTGTGGATCCAGAAGGTGACAGTTACTACCGATCCAAAAATATAGTATTAAAAAGTACGCTGTCCTTCGTCGTTCACATGCAAAATCCACCAGAGACCTCAGCCAAAATTGGATTCAATGAAAAAAATTGTGATGATACACAATCTCAGAAGTCAACCAAAAGTGCCCAATCCTGCGAAAATGAGGTAAAACAAATATAAATATTTCTTTATTATTAAAATACAACATGTTTTAGAGTGGTGGTGTTCATAGCCTGATATTCATTTTATGCACTACCTATACCGAGAGTGACCTTGTATTAATTACGATCTTATTTCAACAAAAAAAGTATATATATATATTTAATGTAAAGAGACTGCTACATGCTATCTGAATATGACAAGTATTAAATTAATATTCAAGCTACTACATTTCATATTCCTCCCAATCTTGAATTAAAACTTTATCAATATTATCAGCCATTTTATATATTTTACTGTTTCTTATCAGTTTGTGAAGAATGTTTTACCTTTTATACATTCCTCGTATATACATATACTTTTTTTAAATATTTGAAATAATTCTTCACGAATTTTACGATGTATATATATTGAAAAAATACAAAATTAAACAGTAAGCTGTACTATGAAGAGGAAGTTACTAAGTTGAGGTCATTGGGTTTTTAGTTTCCGTTTAGTACACATTTATTTCAATTGGTAGAAAATGGGGAAAAGAGCAGATAATACTATGTTTTATTCATTCCAAAGCTCCACACTTATTGAATTGAATATATGCTACTGCTTCAGTCTTGCTCTGTGGAATGGTTGCCAATAGTTTCAGAGAGAAGAGCAGCTTTTTACAACTGCTCCTGCGTAGGTCGGATCTAACTAAAGGTGGTTCAAACAAAGAAACTTTCTCATTTATTATTCCCAATGCAAGTTCTGATGTCTGTCTCATGGCCTTGAGTCAACGGTGTTGTTAGGATCATGATGCAGAGGTGGTTCAAACAAGGAAACTTTCTCATTTATTTTTCCCAATGCACGTTCTGATGTCTGTCTCGTGGCCTTGAGTCAACGGTTCTGTCTCCTTTCAGCTACGTTGTTAGGATCATGATGCAGAAGTGTCTCATGAGTCAACGTTTTAACACAGCTATGTTTTCTGGCCACAAAACTACTATATTTTACTAACGTTCATTGACAGCAGTGAGAACTGTCTTTTGGGCAGCCATAGATAGTTGCTTTACTAACGCCTTTGGATGTCACTTCTAGGCCAATGTAAGACTATGCTAATTTGTACCTTAAGGGACAATGCTCTACCATTTCCTGCACAGAGGGCTTCTAGTGATGCCGATATTATGTAGGAGTTTGTTCATATGACCGTGTCCTGTGGTCAACCCTGCCATAGTTCTTAGGTTCATTCTGCATGGGGAAGTAAGAATTTTATGTATTATGTAACATTATACAATTTTTCAGACTGGGTCCATGCTGTCACCCTGCCTCATCTCTACTGGTTCTAATGAAAACATGCAAAATGACAACATGGGGATGGATTTGAACAACCAGAACAACAGCTTGAATTTGAACATGACCGCAAAAGAACTTCGAGCTCAGCTTGCGGCCAAGAAGAAGTACGACCCCAAAAAGGATCACACCATTGACTTCAAGAAGAAGTATGATATCGTTCAAAAGTTATGATTGTAATTTATGTTACCCCCTGTTGCAGCCTGTAAAAAAAGAGAAAGACGTAACAGTGTAATTTTGATTTTTTTAAAATTATTATGAAATAAAACTCATTTTAGGGGATATTATAGAGTGGGCATAAATTAGGTGATACGCATTTAATTGAAAAATAATGAAAACAATATGATCTTTGACAGTACCGTCAAAATATGTGGGTACCCCTGATAATTATTGGAAAATTAATATAAAAGACAAAAAAAAACACCATATAATATAAAATAAAGCCTGTTGTATAATCAGGGTGTCCAGACAACCGGAAAATAACAGGGAATTTTATAGTCATCATATTTTAAAATCCAAAAACTATCAGGGAATTTTTAATTTTGTAAGAAAAACATTGAGAAGTCAAGAATCAGTTTAGTTTTTTAGTAAGCAAGTATGTCAAGCTCTCAAGACTGTATTTTCGGGGAGGGGGATAATAAAACAGCTGTTTTTTTTTATTATCGTGTTGCAATTTTTGCCACCTTCAACGTTTTGGCAACACTGCATACATAGTTCCAGTCACAGTCTCGCAGATAAAAGAATGATGTTTATTAGTCTAGTATACGTAATTTTAGACTACCATATAAAGTTGCCCAGGTCGCTTATTTACAATTATCGCTTTCAATAATAATTCTCGGATGTTTGAGCAAAAGGGCTTAAGTCAGAAAATCTTAATTTTAAGAGGGGAATTTCTGAAGGTTTGAAAAATTCCTGCAAATCAGGTAAAACACATTTAGGTTACTTGAAATAGTATTTCAATAAAAAGATTAATTATAAACAAAGTAAAATATTCCAGCATTCAGTTACATATGGTAAAAATATTTGAGTGCACTTGTTCTTTGTATCACAAGACTTATTCTGACTTAAACCCTTTTGCCCAAACACCAGAGAATTATGTTGTATACTAGATCAATCTGATACATAATTTGTTTTTAATTAATTAATTGTATTGAATTCAGTAGATAGACTAACATGTTTTAGTTTAGTTTAGGAAAAGGAATGAAAACCCCTTCGTAAACTTACATCTTTTAAAGAGGGCGATTTCCGTTTCTCCTCTCCGGTAATTTTCTTGTCAGCCATGTTGATTGTCTTTGAGTTCATCACTCCAGTTACTACACCATTTTCTCTACCTTGTTGTGACACCCTGCCGTTGAACCAACCAGCTCCAGGGTTAGGAAGTTTGGCAACTTAAGCAAGCCCTCTTTAATGTATTTCCATTTCACACCATCATAAGAGTAAAAATGAAAAATGTAATCAGGCAGATATCAGGGAATTCAAGTATTGCTGGACACCATGATCAGATATGTTATAAAACATCCTTTCCTTTCCATGAGTATCAGCCTCTAGGAGCTGAACAAACAATATGAATAATATATCTACTTATTCTTGACGGTACTGTAGATTAAGCCTCATTCAGAATTTTTTCAAAACGTTTTTAGGGAATCGGCGCCATTTTATCAAAATCATTAGGAAGATATACATTTTTTGGGGGGAATAATTGAATTTGAAAATAATAATGTATTAGCAAAATCAAACATTGAAATATTTTTAAGTTAGAACTACTAATTACGTTGCAGCTCATCTCGCTTTATTTCCACTCTACATAAATTTACAATTATTATGATTAATAATGAGAAGAAATGCAGAGGTTGTTATGCCTTTATATAGTAATGGGTTGATATTGTTGCTTTTTGTAAATTAAAGTATGTTTCATTGCCCATGCTAAAATAAAAATGTGGGTTGTACATTTTAGTTATTTAAGAAGATTCAAAAATAATTAACTACATTTAGATACCAAGCGAAGCCGTTTGAGAAACATTTTTATCCCCGTAAAATGATTTCAACATCAGTTTCCTTGCAGCAGAATTCATTTTAATGTAATGTATCAGAACAGGCCTAATTCTAAATTAGTACTCTTTTGTTATGTTTTTTTTTTGTTAACTTTATTTATTCTACAATATATACAATAGGTATATGTGCCTATATACAATATAAAAGAAGAATACATCAGATGGGAGAAGTCAGCAAGCGCTGATTACCCTCTAACAATGTTCATTTCATAGGAGGTCTCGTGCGCAACGTCGTTTTAGTCTATCTGGAGGATCTGCTTATTTCTAGAATTATCATTTTGTGTTTCTGTGGTTAAATTTTTAATATAGTTATTATTTGGGTGGGAACATTTTTTCAAAGGTTTTTCATGGGTTTTCTGTCGGCGATTTTTTGTTTAATCGTATATATGTATAGTATTTAATGACCGAAATTTATCTGTGTAAGTTAATAGTGTTCATGAGGTTGAACAATTGGATTTTTACGTTGAGTTTTTTGAAATGGAATTGATAAAATTAGGAAAACTTTTATCGAAATTACTCATCATTGTATAACGTTTCAAGTGTAATAGGTTAGGTTTTATGACTCATGCCCGGGCTTTAACTACGAGGTCATATCACCGACTACCAGAGCGCTCTTTCGTCACTCTGGTGGACATGAGCCCGACTCTACTGTGGGAGTCCTAAATGTTGTCTACCCTAAAATTTTTATTCACCCAGGGCAGGGGTCTTTAACGAGTACCTGACATCGTACAGGCTCGGGACCATCGCTTAATGTCCCATCCGAAGGACGGCGTGCTCAAGTTTATTTTACCTCCCAGATAAAATAAACTAAGGGCCTCGGTCGGGTTACGAACCCACATTCTTGAGCTCAGAAGTCAAGCACGTATACCACTGAGCTACCGGCGCCCTCAAGTGTAATATATAATTATTCAACAAACTTGTTTTTGTGTAAAAATTTCAATATTTGCAATAAACAAATTAATGTTTACAACTTCTTAATGAGTCGGAGAAATTTTGAAAAAAATCGTCCTCTCATGAAGAAATTGAAAGGAAAAAACCTTTGAGAGTCGCTTCTACAAAATAGATGAACACAATATTGTGTTTAAATAATTAGTTTGGATTCCAGAATGCCTCAGAGATAGACTTAAGAATCAAAAATGTTTTGAATGTAGAAAGATATTTCAAATATTTATATCCGGATTGTAAGTCTATCTCTAGGCCTTCTAAAAATGTATTTTTACTTCCTCAGCTATACGTAGTGTACAAGTTCTGTCGATTTCATCACAAGATATGCATATTTTTAGAAAACTGCATAAATAATCTATTGTTAATAACCTCAAGAAAATTAAATAATTAAAATAATATTAAGTTTTACAAAATAATTTTTGTAATTACCACTTTACAGGGTGTTTCTGACCTAAACCGAAAAAAAAAAAACTTGGGTGAAACTAGACCGAAAATGGAGCAAAACGCCGCTAACCGCATTTTTCTATCTAAAACCGTTCCCGAGATATGATTTTTTAAAAGTTTTTTTTCGAGAAAACCACGTTTTGTACCATAAAAACCCATATTTCTCCATTGTATACCAACTTTTGACCACATTTTCGGAATCAGCGTTAAATTTCCTATCAGGTCTTGTTATTGTGAGACCTGAACTGGCCACACATATGATCTCTAGATTAAAAAAAAAAAAAATTACATTTGTGACCTCCTTAGATTCGATTTACATCACGTTTTTTCGCATTCAACCTTAAATGTCTCCATGAAATCGATACGGAATCGCAAAGTTGACCATACCAATAGAAAGCCGATTAAATTTGCAAGTTTTCTAGCCCCCTGGGCGGTTGAAGCGGTCCTTGAGCGAGAAAGTAGTTGACGTGGAAGTATTTCCCGAATTTTTAACTTTTCTAAAATGTTAACGTTTTAGCTCTTATTTCGGTTCAAGTTGGTAATTTTCAAAGTTGAACGTACACTAGTCTGATAGGAAATTTAACGCTGATTCCGAAAATGTGGTCAAAAGTTGGTTTAAAATGGAGAAATGTGGGTTTTATTGTACAAAACGTGGTTTTCTCGAAAAAACCTTTCAAGAATCATATCTCGGGAACGGGTTGAGATAGGAAAGTGCGGTTAGCGGCGTTTTGCTCCTTTTTCTGTCTAGTTTCACCCAAGTTTTTTTTTGGTTTAGGTCAGAAACACCCTGTATGCTACAAAAATATATGATACAACTAATAATCACCAACATTCGAAAATTATTATAGAAGTATCTATCCAGGTGAATACACATCTGTGTATCATCAGGTTTTACAAATGTTGAAATTAACAAAATATACTGTATTCTTTACTTTGTAATTTTAAGATCATTATTAATTGGTATGCCTATGTATTGTGTTGAATTTAAATTCCCTTAAGTTCTGTGATATCTACTGTGCAATAGTTGGAAAAAAAAAAAAAAAAATTAGGCTTAATTTACGAAAGACTGAGGAAACACATTCTAAATTTTTTCAGTTAGACTTTTGTAGTTTTTGTTACCTCTCGGTGGAATATTTTATTTGAAAGTTAAATAAATAAGGAGTATAAATAATATACCTGAAGATTATGTTATTATACCTGGGAATTAAGTCCTCCAATAATCATATATGAAATATGATTTCTTTTATTACGCCAACGTGAAATAAACAAAACTTACATGGTGGATGGTAAAAAATATGTGACAGATGTTATGAAACAATTATATACCATTACTCTTTTAGTATTATAATTTATGCATAAATGTAAAATTATTATGAATATTTTAGTCTTGTACTTATTGTGTATTGGTTTATTGCATTTCTGCAATTATATTTATCGTATAGTTATAAAATCATATATATATATATATTAGGTTGGTAAAAAGTACTGTTTTTTTTTTTTTGTTTTTTCATGAACAATAGAAACGAAGTATTTCCAATTGAAATAAATCTTAAACTTACGATGTAATCTCCCAACATTGTGCCAAGTTTTCAATCACTCCTATAATTTGGCCCGTTTTACTGTGATTATGTCATCAGATTATCAAACAATAAGTTCGCGTAAAGAAACAAGTTTTCATTTTGCACCCCTATTAAAACAGCAATGTATAGCTTTGATTAAAGTTGTAATCCTATTCCCGCAAATTTGAAAAAAGTGAATTTTTAAGATTTGTTTTTCTGAAAAATAAATAATGATTCCCAGGTGTGACAATAATTTTTTGACCTGAAATTTACGTTTTTCTTCTGTAGTATCGAATCGAATGGATTGTATCACGTATAACAGTTTTTGGTTGATTAAATAACTTATTTAAATTAGACCAAAAAACGGTGATGTTTAAATTTGTTTTTTGGCCAACTGTTTGGGCTGTCCACAATACCGGCTGTGCCTTTCGCCTCAAACCAGTCTGCTTACTCACCAATAATAGATTGAGAGTACATACATTGTTTCGTAGGGCTAATAGCTACGAGACTAAATGACAGGTACTAACTTTCCGGTTAACACATTCCATCTTAGGAATAATGTCCTCTGAAAATTAGTTCTCTCTTAATAAACAGAACTGTCTTACCAATCTAATTATAAAAATTATTTCTTGTTGAAATGTGAACAACTTTTCTAATTGTTAAATTGTGGCATGCTATTATGCAATCGCGGAACGTTAAATAATCTTAGGACTTTTTCAAAGTTTTATATTTTGCGAAATAGACAATATTTTTGAAAAAACATACGTTTTTTTCTTTACATTTTTTTCAAAAAGAGTTGTTTTATTTTTGTTCTTAGATTGTCTGTTGTATGTCTGGTGTTCTAGTGAAACAGCACCATAATCTATGAAATAATATCAAAATCTTATCAATTTATGACTTTGTAAATTTGATGCCTCTTAACTCAAGAAATGGTGAATGAACTTATTTTTTGAATAAATTAGTTTGTCAAATAAACGTAACTATCGAGTCTTAGAAAATTATGATTTTCCAACTAGAGAAAAATAAATAGTTGTTCTTATTTATTTTTTTGTTCTAATTCAGAAATTGTGATAATGCAAACATTATGTATTTGGGGTGTCTGTCCGTGCTTGATCCGAGCCACAAAATAAAGGAATTTCAAAATTTGTTGAAAACGTTGTAAGATTATATAATTTAGATATCAAAGATTAAATAAAAAGTTAAGAAATAGTGAAATATGAATCTCCCTGTTTTAAAATATTTTAAGGTACTATTTTTAAATACCATTATGTACCAGTTAATTTTAAAAATAATTGCAATTGAGTTAATTAAGGGTAAATTGGGTAGGAAAACATCACAATCATAATCTTAGCCTGTGTTATTCATACATTCCTTTTATCTTGTATATTAATGTAATAATTGTACTTATGTCAATTTTAAAGAATAAATGTTTTCTGTTATTATATGCCTTTTTACTTATTTTTTAAATTCTATTAATTTTATTAGTGTACCTGCTTTAATAGAATTAGGACAAAATTCCTGAAAAAAAAAATTACACACAAACTTACAATGGACATATCACTTTCTGGTGTCAATAAGGTCAGCCGCTTTAATAGAATACACCCTCCCTGATGTACAATGCAGGGCTGAACTGATGTAAGAAAAATAAAGCCTCCTCACCAGAGGAATCTGTCCTGCCACAAATCGAAGTTTTTGTTTGTGAAGGTATGTAAATAGGGTTCGAATATTTTTCTTCACATCTAGCTGAGATATTAGATGAAATGGGATCCCCGTCATCCACGGCTAGTCACTCATATCCCATGACAGCAAATTTCAGTTTCTTACATTATTGGTTGGCTTACTGGGAACTATGAAAAGAATTATGGAAGCTATTTCCTTCCGAGTACTAAACATTTGTTTCGATGTTCAATATATTTTAGGGTAATTCATTTGTTTATATCCTACAATTCCCATTCTCAGGGAATAGGGGACCTGAACTATGAAGTCGAAATGGCAAGGCGCCGAAGGGTGGTAGTGCACATCGATAGGATGAAAACTTACAAAGGACGGTTAGAGGCAGGCGACCGAGGGGAACGCGCCGTGTCAGACCGGGGCGGGCCACGGCAGGTAGCATCCGGGGGCGCGAGAGGACAAGTATGGGAGGGGGACGAGGGGGTTGCAGAATGGAGACCCATCCCACCTCTAGCTCGGGGCGGGAGCCCCCTGGGGCCGAACGAGAACCTAACACAGGGGTCCGGGTCACCCGTACCAGACCCGGTAGGATCCCCGGTATGGGACCAGGCTCAGTCGCACGACCGCTGGAACAGGTGGCGGGCGCCGCCGAGAGAGGCCTCGGAGGATACGGAGGACTCGGAGGGGGACCCGTTTGTACTTAGTGACGAGGAAGGGGATCTGACAATGGTCCCTATGCAGTTGTCCCCATGGGAGGGTGGAGAATCCGAGGGGGATCAAACTCTGACCCCAGGGCCAACCACCTCGCGGGAAGAACGGGGGAGTAAGGAAAGGGGGGGGGGGGGGCCCGAGCTGTAGCTCGCCAGAGCCCGAGGATTCTCGGGATCGCACCTGGGCGCCCGAGACCCCCCCAGCAAGGGCCAGACCCCGATCCCCCATTAATCTACGGCCTAGGAGGGGGCCTACTAGACCCAACTAATGTTAAAAGACGTGGTGAGCAAGCTCTTAGCAAAATTAAGATTGGTAACTGGCTTGGAATTGTCTGACATCTATCAGTGCTGCACTCTGTCCCGGGTGGGGGTCGTTTCAGGAGGAGGAAGACTACAGGTTGTGGTTACACTGCCTCTTCGTGGACAATACCTGTACCTGCTTTAATAGAATTGGGACAAAATTCCTGAAAAAAAAAAAAATTACACACAAACTTACAATGGATATTACTTTCTGGTGTCAATAAGTCCAGCCGCTTCAATAGAATACACCGGGAGTATTAAGTAGGACATATTGTGGAAACTTGTAATAAATAAATAAAACAAACTTATTTTTGAAATATTGTCTATTCCACCAAAGATATATAAATAAATATATAACTACCGGTTTCGGCCTTACACCATCGTCAGGTCTAGTTATGAACTAAGTTAGTTTGCAGAGAGCGACCCTTCAAATACATCTCAGGTGAAAGGGTGCTATTAAAAAACTTGGGAGTCCCCCGGCTGTACCGTTAGCTAACTCATGAAATATTTCCTAACAAAACTTAGTTCTAAATTTACATAAAACAATATCATTAGACTAATACGTGGAAAAAATAACAAATAAATAAGTAAAAATACAAATAAATAATAAAAATAGAAATAAAATTAATAATATTAAGATTTAGATAACAGAAACATATATGTGGAACCAAATAGTAATAACAGATAATACAAACATATATGTGGAAACAGAACTGGTTCAGGGTGTTAACAAAGGGTAATAGTTGAAATAAATTTGGTTATTCATACAAATGTTCTTTTTGGTAGCTTTATTTATTTCTAATTGTTCTAAGCTATCAAGTAGCCTGCTTTTTTAGCAATAATGGAGATATTTGATGCCTGTAGATGGGTCGAAAGTGTGGACAGAGAGGACGACGTTTTAAGGAAAGAATAAAAGAACACACGGCCGAAATAAAGAACCGACGAAACCGTTCTACATTCGCGACCCACAAAATTGACAATAGCCACACTTTCGACCCATCTACAGACATCAAATATCTCCATTATTGCTCAAAAAGCAGGCTACTTGATAGCTTAGAACAATTAGAAATAAATAAAGCTACCAAAAAGAACATTTGTATGAATAACCAAATTTATTTCAACTATTACCCTTTGTTAACACCCTGAACCAGTTCTGTTTCCACATATATGTTTGTATTATCTGTTATTACTATTTGGTTCCACATATATGTTTCATGTTATCTAAATCTTAATATTATTAATTTTATTTCTATTTTTATTATTTATTTGTATTTTTACTTATTTATTTGTTATTTTTTCCACGTATTAGTCTAATGATATTGTTTTATGTAAATTTAGAACTAAGTTTTGTTAGGAAATATTTCATGAGTTAGCTAACGGTACAGCCGGGGGACTCCCAAGTTTTTTAATAGCACCCTTTCACCTGAGATGTATTTGAAGGGTCGCTCTTTGTAAACTAACTTAGTTCATAACTAGACCTGACGATGGTGTAAGGCCGAAACCGGTAGTTATATACATATATATATCTTTAGTGGAATAGACAATATTTCGAAAAATAAGTTTGTTTTATTTATTTACACCATTTTTCTCAATTATCTGAAAAAAAAGATAAAATGGAAAGAAACAAACAATTTCCTAACCTAATATTTATTAATTCACAGCATAAAGACAAGACAAGATTGTCGTGTGAACTGAGCTTTAGTACAGCATAACGATGAAGTAAACAAAACAAATTTGGTATCACATTAATAATCATTTGCAATGCTTATTAACAAGAGAAAACAAATTTACTTCATCTTATGGAGCCACTGAAAACTACGTTATTGTGAATATATTCTCAACAATATAATATAAATCATTAACAAAACAATATCACATATTATATATATTTTTATATATATGACAAATGCTTTTTCAAAATGAAAAAGGATTTATTGAAACTGTCCAAAGAGTATTTCCAATTCAAATTCATATTTATGACAAAATTAAAAATTGTATGTTTGATGATATGCCAAGTTCTCAGTTAACTGACAGTACGACATAACATTCATTTAATTAGATATGCCGATTATTTCAATTATTTTAATACTTGCTGTGCAAACATATAAATAAATGTAAAAAAAAAGGCATGTTGGTGTAACGAGAAAGTTACGTTTTGGAAGGTTGAATGCCCTAAAAACAGGGATGATTTGTGATTATCATTGGCTATGCGGAAGTATAACTTGGATGTGGTGTCCTTGTTGTTGATTTCCAACTGCAAACAGAAATGAAATAAACATTAAAATTGGCTGGCCATGTTCAGAGGATGCAGCTGTGCAGAAGAAGGCGATGAACTTAATTCATTCCTGAAGGTAGGAGAAGACTGGACACAGCGCAAAAGGCCGGTATTGAATTCCGGTAAAACGTGTTCCTCCACATAATACTTGTATTAAATTGCGCTCATTTGAAAATAGGTACAAATTGAAAAACATTGAACTCTCTTAAAACACATTTTAATTACACTGCCTATGTTCATATTATATATTACCTTACAAAGTGACAAAGTTTGTATAAATGTATTAGGTACAAAATTGTGGCATAGAAACCATTTACACTTTTTAAATCCAGTTGATGTATCTGAAGAAATAAAATGTTGACCCTCCCGTCGGTCCTGTTAGTGAAACAGTCCAAGTTCTCCTGATATAGAGAAACATATAATTCATAAAAAAAAAATTATTTCTCAATAAAAACGATATAATATGTCAATTATATTTCCTTTTTTGAACACTTATATTGTCTAATTCCATAAACATATACTTAAATGTGTACCTGTTTCGGCTTACGGCATCGTCAGCACAAGGTTTAACAATAATTGAGATATTTGCCAGGCATACATATTTATATTAACCTAAGAGTACCTGAAGTGAAAGGGTCCCCTTTCTCTGGTAAAACCAGGAGGTGGAAATCTCTATTCTAACGGTAATAACTAACTGTGCACATATTTGAAAAACAAGAAAATAAAATTAAAATAAAAACAAAAACTAACATTCCAAGAAAACAATATAACATAACTGTACAATATATAGCTACTATATGTCTAAGTAGAAAATTATTTAACCTAGGTTAATATTGCCATGGATATTTGTTAGCTGAAAGGGATTAACAAAGGAGAAAATTTGAAGTGTGTCTGGTCGTTCAAACAATTCCCATTTTTTCGGGTTCTATTAATTTCTAGCTGTTCCAGAGAATCTAATGGTCTACCTTTTTCACCATTAGATTCTCTGGAACAGCTAGAAATTAATAGAACCCGAAAAAATGGGAATTGTTTGAACGACCAGGCACATTTCAAATTTTCTCCTTTCCACTCAGAACAAACGTTATCTGACACATCTGTGTCTTTTTTTGAATCTATCGAACCATCCGTCACTTGCACGACAGTCTTCAATTCCCATTTTTCCTGCAAAAACTCGGGCTTTTTCCCTTAAAATATTTCCTCCAACTGGTACATTTGAATTCCTTGCTCGCGCAAACCACTTTTTTAAGTTCTCTTCAAGTTGTGGGTAATCACCAGTCTTGAAGTGTTTTACTTTGCTCTCCGATGTCTGGGAAGTGATTTTGTCCTTGTTCTTCAGGATTGATGTGATTGTGGAACGAAGGACGTTAAAACGCCTCGATACGTCAATTTGCTTACAGCCACTGGCCACGGTGTTTATGATTTGTAGTTTCTCTTTAATAGAGAGGCTAACTTTTTTCGGAGGCATGGTAACGTGTCACAACGGTAACGAAAACGAGACTGAATTGTAGAAAGGAAAGAAAAAATGTTAGAAAAGATCAATAAAATTGCTAAAACTTTCCCCCTCTCCTCTCCTCATTTCATTTCAGTGAAAAGAGTACGAATTACTACATACGAGATTTCATAGAAAACTTGTCTCTCTCACTCGCGCTCCCCTTTGCCTCTGCACAAAACAACATTAAATCTTTAAAAGAATTTCGTAAAAATGTGTCAAAAACCTTGTTTCGGCACTGAATGTTCGCTAAGTTTAAATTAATATTTACAATGTAGATTATACTCGTAAACACCTCATCCCCTGAACTCTATGGCTACACTCAATCGCATATACCTGCACAGTTTGTAGCACTTGTGTTGAAGAGCAAGATTTAAATTGAGACGATATACGACCTACAGCTCCGGCTAAAGAAAGCACCTCTTCACCCCCTGTCCCAAAGTTCGTCTATTTTGCACGGGAGAATCCAGGATAGATAATATTTTCTCTGAACTTAACCATCAGACCTCGTATTATAATAATACGATAATAAAGTATAATTTAATACGTATAAAATACTTTACCGGAAGAAGTATGCTGGTGGGGGTGATGATGGTGGATGTACGACTGGACAGAGGAAGGAGCAGCGGCAGCAGCTATCATATGATGAGGGTTATGGGAACCAGGGTGAGGAGGCGGGGGCGGGGCGGGTAACATGGGGCAGAGCAAAGGGAAACTATGAGGATTGGAGGGATGAGAGTGAGAAGACGGAGGAGGCTGAGAGTAACTAGCCGGAGAGGAAGAATAGTTAGGGGGCAGGCCACCGGTGGTAGAGCCCCCACTACTGCCCCCTCCTGCCGGACCCATGGAGCCGCCACCGTTCCCCTGAGGAGAAGGGGTGGTGTTGTTGGAGGGGTGTACATGGTGAGGATGATGGGGATGAGGTCCTAGGGCCCCTGGCCCCATGAACTGCACCTGGGAGGCGGCTGATCCATCTGGAGGATAGTTGATAGTTGTTAGCACTGGGGGGACCATACCTCCTCCCTGTTGGGCCACCATACGCACCATCTGAAATCAGTAAAAAATATTAGCTATAGAAGATGTTTTGGGATGAGGAATATATCAAATGAAACATGAAATTGCCTTTCCACTCGTACTGGTTCATAGACTACAGTGCAATCCTCAGTGGTATATCACCATTTAGTGCGGCACTCAGACCAACAGTGTTCATAAAATCAACTTTTTTTTTTCTTACCGGGTGCTCCGGCAAATCACCCGCTCCGCAACTTCGTCGGGGAAGAGACTATTTAATTTAATAATCAAATATATAATGGAGTCAATACAAATCAATAATGGAGTATAATATATAATGGAGTCAATACAAATCAAATATATATATACAATATACAATATGGTCTGGGGGCGACAGTCTCTGGTCCCTAACGGGACAGGCTGGCACTCCCAGACCTCCTAGTGTTGCGGCTACCTGGTGGCGCCGAGAGAGCTCGAGATTAGTGGGATGGGGCTGCTTCTACATCGCGGTCGCCGGGGGTAGACTTCGGGCTTGGCCCGTCAATCGCCCCCGGCGCCGGGTCAAGAGGGCTTTTTCTGTTCCCGCCAGGAGGTGACAAACCGGCCGAACGTCATCAACTCCGGCAGGCTCAATCCCAGATATGATCCTGTCGCGCGGATCAACTCCACCCTAGACCTGTCGTACAGCGGGCAATCGAGGACCACATGTTCTGCAGTCTCGATGCCGCACACGAACAGTTCGGGTTATCCTTCCTCTTAAAGTAGAAGAGTTTGGAGTTGAAGTCGCCGTGACCGGAAAGTACCTGAGATGTCCAGTGATCGGGCTGTACCCAAGTGGAGCGCAGGCGGACTCGGACGCCCGGTAGGTAGGCGAAGGTCGTTCGGCCATCGGAGGAGCGCGACCATCGCTGTTGCCAGCTGTCCATTATCCACTCTTGAACAATGTCCCTGCAACGCCCTGGTCCGTTCTGTCCACGTAGCTCGCCCCCCAGGGCGAGGCGCAAGGACTCATCTATATCTGCTCTCAGGGGCAAGCTGCGTCTACAGAAGTACGTGGCGACTGCCCCCAACCAAGTCTATGGGTGGAGCTCCCGCCAGCACCTGTAGCGCTGCCGTGGAGACAGTACGATAGGCCCTTGTGACCCTCAGGAGGGCAGCTCTCTGGGCCTGCAGTAATCTCGTCCTCTGCTGCTTGCCGTATCATTCAAAGATAATATAAAATTCCTAGGTCTCCATATTGATACGAAACTTACATGGGCTGAACATACGGCTATTATCGTTAAGAAACTGAGTTCCGTTTGCTTCTTACTTCGAAATCTTAAAAAGATCGTGCCAAAGGAAACGTTAACTACTCTCTATTACGCCTATTTCCACTCCATAATCAGTTACGGTTTAATACATTGGGGATCATGTAGCTCGAGTATTAATATTTTCAGACTTCAGAAAAAAGCATTAAGAATTATAAACAATACTACTCAAAGAACAAGCTGCAGAGAAATATTTAAACAACTTAAAATCCTGCCTTTGCCATCGCTGTTTATATTTGAAACATTAATGGTTATTAGGAAAAATAGAAATATTTTCCCTCGCAACAATACTAGTTACGATTACGATACCAGGAAGAAAGAAGACTTTCGAATAACTAAACATTGCTCTTCTCTTTTTGAAAAAAGTATAACTCATATAGGAATTAATTTATTTAATGCCCTTCCCCACTTCTTGAAGTCAATAGATACAATAAAAAAATTTTAATTTCAACTAAAAATGTTCATGTTAGAGGAAACCCTTTACACGGAAACGGAATTTTATTCTCACTGTTCAAAAAGAATAATATAATCACAATAAAGAATCGTTTTTCATATACAAAATCATTATTTGATACAAAGCTTTCATTTTTATATTTTGGGCAGAGCTCCTCCACACCTTAAAAGTCAGTCCAATGTATGTTATTGTTTTATTTATTCATTTATATATATTTTTTTTATTTTAGACATTTTCATACATTCATTTATAATTGACTAATTATATATATATTATTTTTCATATATTGTTATAGTTACATTGTTTTCTTTCTTTTCGATATCTCGCCACATTGGGATCTGATGATGGGACGTAAGAACGTCCCGAAACATCGTTGGGGGATAAAGACACTTCCGAAGAGTTTTCTTTTTCTTTCTCCGAAAAATAGTTACCTATCTTAATTTTTATTAAATTGAAAAATGTGTCTACTTATTATGAACGTATCTTGTATTATTATTATTTATTTTTTTTTTTTTATATACTCACGTGGCGCCCCCCACATGTCTTATTTATTCGTTTTATTATTTTGAATTAATTAATAATCGATAACATTTATTTCAATGTAATTTAAAAACATATCGATGGTGTTTTATAAAAAATGACAATCAATATACATGTTATGTAGTTAGTTTGAGTTGCTTCTCGTTAATTAAAAATATTTTAAAAACTGAAGTTTATTAGCTTTCATAACCGCTAAACTCATATATTTTTAAGTATTTATTTGTACAGTTTTTATTAATTTAATTTTACTTTTTTTAATGTTTTTTTTGTTACTACTAATCATAGATGTGTTAGACTCAAGTAGTTATAAATCTAATTTATAAGCTATCATAATGTATAAATTCATTTGACGTATCCTATTACCATGTATTGGTTTAACGGAAATAAATTATTATTATTATTGGTGGGGCGAAACAACCACCCTGCAGCAGCGTACCGAGCCACAGCCTCGAACACCCCCGTGTAGATTGTTCTACACGCTGAGTACTCGAGGCCCCACGTTGCGCGAGCTAGGCGGCTCAGAGAGTTGAAGGTGGCATTTGTCCTTTCCTTGATGGAAACAGCGTGGGGAGTCGCGCTGAAGCCCGGGCCCAATCTCACACCTAGGTATGTGACTGCCTCCGGGAATTCAACACGCATCCCCCGGATCTTCAAGGAGAAGGGGTGACGGGCGTCGGTTTTCCCTCTCATCAGCAGGGCTGTAGTCTTGCTTGGTGAGAGGGCCAGTATGTTGGCGCAGCACCAGCTATCGACGAAATCGATGGCGGTTTGGGCTGTGAGGGTCAGAGCTGCCCGGTTATCAGCGTGCACCGTGATTACGAGATCGTCAACATAGGCTATAGCCTTATATTTACGGTTCTCGAGTTCACGGAGCAGTCCATCAAAGAGTATGTTCCAGAGTGTCGGACCTAAGACCGAGCCCTTGGGACATCCTCTGGTGATGTTCACTGATGTACTGGCATACAGCTGGCTCACAGTCGCAGTGCGGCCGTCAAGGAAGCTGGATATCAACTGGGGAAAGATAACTTCTTGTTTGATTTGAAAGTTTTATCTATTTTTCTTCCCAGAATATAAAAATTCGTCGGTGAATTATATATCTCTTATATCTAGAAAGTAAAAAAACCTTGAGCCAGCAGTCCTTCAGATCAAATAAATGGTGGTCCCGAGCCTGTTGTTAGATGCACGTTAAAGACCCCTACCCTAATTATATCTGGGCAGGCAAAATTTAAAACTCTCACTGTAGAGTCGGGCTCATATGCACCACAGTGACGAAACAGCGCTCAGATAAGTAGTAGGCAATATGACACATTAGTGAATCGCAAACAATTACAAAATATACGAGATTTTAAAAAAAATAATGTAATCTAAATGTTGTTGGTGGCCAACACTGGATGGGTGGGGAGGTATGTTACCTGTTGGAAGGGTTGAGGAGCAATGTGTGGCTGAGGAGAGTAAGGCACAGTGACTCCGTATTGAGTATGGATGGGAGCTGGGGCGAGCAGCGGCTGACCTGTTGCTGCAGCCACCTGCATCTGTGATGGCTGAGACATTCCCATGTGAACTACACAAATAACATTCTATAAATAGACCTCAGAAACTAAAAAGGTTAAACCAATTGTAACTTATCTGTTTCATTGAAATAATAAATGAAAAGTTAATGTTGGGATTGAACGTATGGTTCATTCCTCAGCTGAGATACTTTGATATATGATTGACTGTGTGTCGAGATGTTTTTCATGAGTTGTTACAAGGTTATACCAAAATACACAGTGTTAATGTTATTCACTATTTCCTTTACATATTAGATAGAAAACCGTTAATAAAAATGATGTGTTCAATAAATGAAGTGCGCATTCTTAAATTCTAATATTTATGATGTAAATGACTTGTTTGACAGTATTTTTTTTATTATTTCATTGACAATTTTCGTTGATTTGAAAGTTTTGTGAGAAAACAACAAGTAAATATGAACACAGGAGCAGTATGTCAAAAATACTTAGGTCACTTGATGAAGCGGCTGATCAGCCCCACCGCTTCCTCAGGCAGTAGTCGAGATGGGTTGCCCAGCAAGGACCGAACCGACATTGCTTCCACTAGTGTGTTCGGATGAAGTGTGAACTTTTTATGCAAAACAATATTTTGAAAAAAAATATGTTGACGCCCAACATCTTCGTTATTAACCGGTATGAAGTTTTATTCTTTATCTTTTTTATTTAAGAACTATATATATATATATATATATATATATTTTAAGGTTTTCTCCTCCTTCTTCCTTTCCCCCACCGGCCAGGACATTTAATTTGTCGTCTCACCAATAGTTAGTTACCTTTGCGATAGCGGCTGGTTTGGTTGGGTTGATGAGAATAAGGAGGTTGAGCCGTCGTTACAACATAGGTAGGCATAACCATCGTTTGCATGGGAGGAACTGGCCCACCATAGCCGGGGGTCTGGGGTGTGTGTGGCCTCGACTGGGTCGGCGTGCTCACTGACCTCTGAGAAATTCAAAATAATTAATAAAACAACACCATTAATGTAAAGGGGGGGGGGGGGGGGGGGGCAAATTACGGACCGCTTAAATTGAAATGTCTTCAAAAATACACACACAAAAAAAAAAAAATGCTACAGAAAAAAAATTTAAACATGCAGGGTATTTGATGTAATTTCACCTGTATGCTAAAAGTCCGTTTGTCAAACTACTTACATTTGGACTCTTGCGGCCCTCCGAGTTTGGGTTCGCAGATAACCTCATATTTTCTATGCCACATGCCAACTATCCCAATGCTTCAGATAAACTTTGTAATCCGTTAGTCGATTTGAGTAACGACCGAGATATGAGCCCATAAACACGTGCTTAAACGAATTTTTTTTTTTTTTTATCCGCAACTTAATCACCATATGTACATATAAAAGGGATGATAGCTCTAAGGGCAAATAATGTCCTTTGGGACCGTACAGCCAAAAAATGATCCGGGTTGTAAAATTCCAAGGACCTAAGATCAAATATTTACTTTAAAAATAATTAAATGTTAACTGTTACTTACAGGAGTAAAAGGCTTAGCGTTCGGGTTATAAACGAACTCTTTAGCATTTGGATTCAATTTCGACTTGATGTGCTTTCCATCAGTCGAATCTGGGGTTCTGGAAGATGTCGAGACTTCGCTCATCTGATCAGTTTTATCATTTCTAGTATTCGACTGGTTCTGAGTGTGATTGTGTTCACTGTCTGCTGTATGTTTGCCAATATGTTTTTTATCCTCCGTATTTTCATTCAATTTGAATTCAGCGCCGAATTTTTTCAATTCAATGATTTGATCATCTCTTCCTGAAACGAAAAAAAAAAAAAAAGTTTAATTTAAATTTAAATATAAAAACATTGGAAATAATCTGAAGTTAAAAAAGTATACTAGATTAATCAAGAGGTTGAACAAAGCTAGGCCCAAATAAAAAAAAAATTTTTTTGTGAATGTTGATATAATAAAGAGTTTGTAACATCAATATCTTATTAATGCTTCTCCATTTTGAATATATTGTTCCGACTTCATAAGGCGACCATTGTTGTGTATTGTGTCATTTAGAGTTTAGCTCACCTACCTGAGCTGGTTTCGGTGAACCAACCTGATATATTATTACAAAAAATATTTATATATATTTATACATATATAAATGTAAATATACTACCATCACCTTTAGATATTTTTCTTGAAGCACTTAAAGAGGTGTTTTGGATTTCTGGTTGATGAATCGGCGGTTTTCTATGATGATGAGGCTCCACCGACGATGAAATACCATTAGTTGCATAAACCACAGCATTGTTACTAATATTATTATTATAATTGGTACTAATACTATTATTATTGTGCGTCGCAGTGGAAGGGTTTCTTGTTTCTATTAATGTATTATTGCCTGGGTTACTTTGGATAGAAGGTGCAACATGACTTATTTGACCGTTGCAACGACTCGTTTCACTATTGCCGAAGTTTCGCGCTGAAAAGTAAAAACGTTATGTAAAACAATTGTCAATTATAATTAATATAATATAAGATCTTAAATAAACATCAGAATTCTGTGGATGAATTTTGTTAAGTGGGTAAAAAAATGCTGTAATTAGATGTCAATACAATTATATTATTATCAGTTTATTTCCATACCATGCCTCGTGTTTATTATGGTAGTCCTTTGTGGTTTGGGAGACTCACTGATCCCATTAACTCGATCTCTAGAATTGGTGGCATTATGAGCTAAGGAAGAATGATGCTGTGGGAAACTGGAAGAGGTTGGTGACAATTTCGAATTAGCACTCCCATTATTTAAGGAGTTTTGAGGACTAACGACGGAGGGTGGAGTCCTCACTGGTTTGATTCCTTGCTGAACACTCTTTCGCTTGGGTGGACAGACATACTTGCCACCCTCACTGTTCAACTGAGCAGCTTCCGAAGATGGCCTAACCACAGATGCAAATTTTTCCTCTTCGTCCCCATTTTCAACATCAATTCGTGCTTTATAAGTAGGATTACTTTCAATTTCGCAAGCGATTTTCGCTGCTTTCATTTCAGCATCCCTGAGAAAAAAATTTATAATTATTTAAAAAGATTTTATAAAAACATATGAACATTCATGGCAAATTATACCGCAATATTATTATTAGGATTAGTTTATAAAATTTCGAAAACATTGAAACATGGAAAACAGGATTTTCTCTATTCGCGTAGGATTGAAGGAATAATATACATTGTAGTGTGAATTTATACATGTATGTAGTATTGAAGTTAGTATAATATAAAAATAAATTATAAATCTTATCAGAGAAATAGAGTTGATATCGTGATTGCCTCGTGATGACCAGATGAGATCTCTCCTTGTAGATTTTCAAATTATTGCTTGGGACTTCCAACTGAGATATTCACTTATCTCTTCAAAAGAAACACAAACTGACGAAACCCCCGGGTACCTCAACATAGATGACTTCGCTGTATGGCAACCGCTCTTCTTTTATACGCCTGGGTGCAGTCGCTCATACCTTTTCTTCCTTTTCATTTGTTTCCTACTTTCGATTTATTTTAAGGTAAACATATGTCGATTTAATTGATAACTCCCTCCAACCTTGAGCAACAATATTGGATTTGAAAATCTACAAGGAGAGACATCATATCTGGATACTGTCCGAAGAGGTGACAATCAAGGCATCAATTCTATTGAGTCTTCATTTTCTAAATCTTTGTATTTTTTCTTTCCTCATTTAGCGAAGCTAGATAGGATTCAGTACAAAGCTATCTGTGTCTGCTTAGGAGCTAGGATGTTCTCGCCCATTAATGCTATCTTATGTGAGAGTAAAGAGATGCCTTTGAATTCAAGAACTAGCAGGCAGGTTCATAGCAAACATACTCCAGTTTTCTGATCATGTGTAGCTCTCGGGATCTATATGAACAGCTCCAAGATTGAAATTGCAGTAGGAGCAACCTACTTCATCCCTTCCCACAATACACACAGATCAATGAAGTTGTCCAATACCTAAAGGAGGATCTAGAGGAAACAAACACAATGACAAAGTAGATAGATGAGCTGGCCAAGATGGTGAAAAAGACAAGATCCCCATCACATCCGACATTAAGGTCCACTTAAAGAAGACCGTGTCAGATATTGGCAGAGAGAATATGAGGCCTCACTGTTGGATAAAGGTCGACAGATACAATCCGATCGATATCCCTACCAAGCCATGGATCACTATACACTAATAGACAATGACTAATTCTATAACTTAATCTGAGGTCAGTGTGAAAGCCGAAAAGGATTATTATTCTACTAATAGAATAGAACAATTTACAATTATTATTTTTTAATTAATTTAAAAGCTAAAAATATATGTGGCGTAGCCATATGTTATTTTATATTTTAATATATATATTTGTAAATGTGATAATTAAAAATATATATACTGTTGTGTGATCTAAAAAAAAGGTGGTCTGAAAAAGAGCGTTTTGAGTGTGTACAAATAAAAATATATAAGATGAAATTTGTGATTGTCAATGATTCGGTGAACAACGCTACATATATATATTGTAAAATTACAACTTACTTGTAATCTTTGGAATCCTTATTTTTAAGAGGTGTTGTGTAGGCAGACAAGCCGTGATCAAAACTTGATGTGACACCGTACATTTGTTCATTTTGACGAAACATATCGTTCACGTCCCATCCATTCTAAAAATACAATAGCGAAGATTGTATAAAAACAAATATAAAAGCATCTGAGTTATCGAAAATATTGGATAGGGGATCCCATATCAAACCAAACAATGTCTTAGATTTTTATGATTTTCTGTAAAAAAATAAAAAGTACTAATTGTAATTTTTTTTATAACGATAGTTTCAGAGATACATCCGTAGAAAAAGGGGAAAAATATCAAAACTAGTCATGATTTTAATGTTGTAACTCAAATTTATTGCAGCTAAAAGGCTGTGGATGAGCTCATGTGTACCTCTTAAGTGAAGCTTTAATTTAATGTGATTTCAATGATGAACCTTGGTTGACTTGACACAGAATGAGTCTAGTTATTTTGTATACGTACAGAGGTGGTTCCATCCAGTTCGCAATCATCTACGTTATTTCCTGAACAATCCCACGGCTCAAGTTCTTTTTCTGTAATTTGTCCATTAAATTTACTAATTGCAGTGTCCGTTTGAAAAGCATCTGAAAACAAAAGGAAAAACGTATTAGAAAAGTATCAAAATAAAGGCACCCCAGCTAGTAATTGCTTAGCAACGTTGGTGACCACAGCTAGTAATAACCATGTAACGGTGGACGCTCTTGCTAGTACGTGCTTAGGAGCCCATGTCTCAATTTGATTCTTAGGAATGGTACATCTGAAGTTCCAACAACATCCTCCCGATCAGAAGTTTGTGACGTCACAGAGCCTATTTTTTAATTTAGCTTTTAAGAATACTACATGCAAAATTCCATGACATTTCGATCATCCGTTAATGAGCTCTTTATGCTTTATGCAGGGCTCAAAAGGATGCTACATGTGAAGTTTCATAAAAATTCGTCCAGCCGCTTAGACGTGATGTTGGAACAAACAAACCCCATTTCAGATTTATAAATATAGATAATAAAGGTCTTTACTGTTTTTCTTTCAATGTTACAAGACAATAAAAATGTACATACAAAGACAACACTCAATGGCCTCTAGCTGCCTCGACGGGTTGTCTTTTTCTTATATCCAATATCCAGTGCTTTAGTGTATTTACAAACAAATTATAAAATGAATTTAAGTTAAAAAAAACCAAACTAAATAAAATAATAAAATGATTAAAAAGGAAATACATGAAAAATAAAAATAATTACGTTAAAAAATCATCTCCTGAACTAAAACTTGCTGTATTCCAAGCCTGCAGCATATCAACTTAGACCAATAAGGCATGCTACCAGATGAGTGCTGTCGGCCATTTCTGAACTCCCGGAAGACAGGACACTCCCCCATGGAAGTCGCACCGTGCGCAGCCATCCCCGAGCATCCTAGCTCCCATTCCCTCTCATCATCCCCCATTTAGTCCCATCCCTCAGGTAATGTCTTTCGCCCAGGTCTATCTGCAACTTCTTATACAACCCTGAGAGAAGTGAATGGACTCTCTAGCTTTTCACTCGGACCCAACTGTCCAGCAATTCTAGAATAAGACTTCTATAATAAGAATAAATAAATTACCCTTAATAGGAGAAATAATTTCCATAATCAGTTACATAATTGACGGGTTGTACATTCATTTTAGCAAACAAAGCCAGATAGTGTTGGTATCAAAAATTGATACTTATAATTATTTCTTGTGCATAATTTCTCATTTTCGGGAGACGTAAATCAGGGAGAAGCAACACGTTTTGAACGCACTTAAAAAACAAAGCGAAGGTAAATAAAAATAAAGGGTCTCTGAAAGTTTCTAAGTATAGTATATAATTAGAAGTGTTACTAGTAGCGCGAAACTTTTTTTCAATAAAAAATGCAACACTAATTGAATTCAGTTTTTCTAACTAGCGAAAAGAGTTCCACAGCCATGCAATTACTCACGACTAATTCACCGGTTGTAATGGTTATTTAATTAAGTTATTACGGATAATAAAAATGATAAAAACTCACCTCTAGTAGCATATTCCATATCAGCGTCCGTAATTTCAACTTTTATAATGTCTTGAGCTCTGAATATAATCGTGTCTACAATAGAATCCACAGAGATACAATATGGATTCGTCGAATCAACTTTATGAGCCAATTCCAACACTATTTCGAATTGTGCGGAAAATGTTCTAAAAATACCTTCGAATATTGCTCCAGTAGATGTATGCACCTAAAACATAAAATTTTGGGCTACATTTAAGTCGATTGGCAGAAAAGTTTCCGCCCTTGAAATTTAAAATCTTGAGAATTTATACTAAAGGTTATTTATTTATTGTAGTTATTATTTCAATTTTCTCTCTATTTTCAAAAATTTTCCTGTTTTCAAAAGAGGAATTTAAGTAACAACGCAGGACATAAGATCTTATTTAATCTTTTTTTTTCTTCCGTAAACGAGGAACAGTTACTTTAATGATCATGAAATTTCTAGGGAGCTCTAGAGGGAAATAAATGGTGATACCAACTCTCTTCCCGTGACATTCTCGCATGTGCCGAGAACCAGTATAAAAACTTCCCCAATTTATCATGATTGGCCCGTGATGGTAGTTCACCTTTAAGCTACTAGGTGGAACTACCATCACGCCACTGTCCCCAAACCTTTTAGGCCCCTGGCGAGCGCGGGTGCTGTCCGGGGCTGTTGAGCGGTTGGGAATCCGTGCTAGAGGGCCCCTAGGGTCAGCTGACGCCTGACCCTACCCCTGACCCCTGATCGGCTCCCGCTCCCTCAGCAGCTCTGGGTTAAGCTGCTGGCCGGTTCATTACTCTACCCTTCTACACCAATGGGTAATAGCAGAGAAAGTAAAATAGAACATTCCATCGAGAAACATTTTTAAAATTCTATTTCTACAAATTTCCATTTGTAAAAAAAAAAAAAAAAAAAAAAAAAAAAAAGGGGGGGAAGGGGTCATTTAAAAAACACTATCTAAATAACTGCCCATGCAATGAATTCATCAACACAAAATATACTTATGTATCATCTGGTTTAATTAATTCTAATTTAGATTGTTGTCTTAATAATTGCATGTGGATAAAAAAGCTTATTTAGAGATTTAGATAAATATACGGCTTTTTTTTAAATACAAGTAAGTGCATTCTGTTTTACGTAACTTGTTCGAGATTAGTTAAGCGAAGGCCCGCTATACTTACATAAGAGCTTTTAGGTAAGTCAACTACTGAAAATTAGATTTTTTTTTTTTCTTTTTTTTCCTAATCATTATCAGTGTCACTCTTTGTTATTTAAAAATTTTACAGTAATTATTTTAATTTCCTCTTAAATTGTTTTCCCATCTAAATTCTTATATTTTATTTAATTTTTTTAAATTTTTATTTATTTTATTTTATTATTACTATTTTTTACTTTATTTTTTGTCAAATTGTAAATATGGGCAAATGCTCAAAATGTCACACGACCGTGCCCCGCGACGGCTCTGGTATTGAGTGCAATTGGTGCTCCCACATTTTTCATGGGCAATGTTCGGGGCTCAAGGACACGGACATCCAATTTTTGAAATCACAAAAAAAATTTTGGAGTTGCCCGCAGTGTGCGGCGTCCAAGAGGGCAGTACCAGTTGACGAGCGTCCTGCCACTCCTCAGAAGGGCCGATCAGAAGATTCCCTCCTCAAAGAACTGCTCGTCAGGATGACACAAATGCAGGAGGAACAGAGGGACTTAATACGGACGGTGACCGCAAATGGAGAGGCCATCGTGGAGGTGGAACGGAGGCTCGGCTCCATAGAAGGGCAGTTTGCCACTCTAGACGCGAGGTGTGGGACTCTGGAGCGGTCCAACCTAGAGCTCAGCACCAGAGTGGTAGACCTCGAGGCCAGGCTTAACAAGGTTGACCAAGATAGCCGAAGGAACATCCTGGAGATCAGGGGGATCCCGGTAAGGCCAGGAGAATCACCTGAGAGCTTGGTCTCCAACGTCGGACTCGGACTAGGGCTCAGGCTGGCCCCAGAAGACTTGGACTACGCATTCAGACAAAGAACCCGACCGACCACTGAAGACCCACCGCAACCACCGGCCATCATAGTGCGGTTTGTGCACCAGTCCGTCCGGAATGAGGTGATACGCCTGAAGAAAGTGAAGCGAGACTTTGGGACGCGGCACCTCGGCTGGACGGACAATGACAATCATAGTATATACATAAATGAGTCGTTGACTCTCCATAATAAAAAAATGTACGCTGAGGCTAGACGGTTGAAGAGGGAGGGTAAGGTGAAGTTCGTCTGGGTGAACGGAGGCAAGGTCCTCGTCCGTAAGGATGTAGGACTGCCCGTTGTTATTATTTCTAAGCCTCCCGATTTAAATCCATTTATTTAGTTATTGTTGTTCCGTTCGCTCCCCAACAACTTACTCTGCTAGTACTGTTCGACTTTTCCAAAGCCTTTGACTCCGTGGACCACTCCATCCTCCTCTCCAAGCTGGCCAGTCTCCCTCTCTCCAATAACGTCCTCCTCTGGCTCCAGTCCTACCTTGCAGATCGTTCCCAGTCCGTCAAGTTCCCCAACTCTCCCGCCTCATCCTCGCTTCCTCTCCACTCAAGAGTTCCCCAAGGATCCTCTCTTTCCCCGCTCCTATTCTCCCTTTTCCTCTTGGATCTTCCTCCACACATAAAATTCTGTAAATACCACCCCTACGCGGATGATCTGCAGATTTATTTATCTTTTCACCCCTCCAGTTTCCCTACCGCATACTCGCAAATATCTGATGACATCAATTCCATATCCTCCTGGGCCGAACAGAACAAACTCCTCCTTAATCCTCACAAGACCCAAGCGATAATATTAGGTAACAAAAAACTTCTCAATAACTTAACTGACCCCCCTCTCTTGACTCTGGACAACACCAACATTAACTACTCTAGCAGAGTAAAAAACCTGGGTATCATCCTCGACCAATCCCTTTCCTGGAAAGACCACGTATCCTATATTTCCCGTAAATCGTTCTAATCTCTTGCACAATTTAAACGTTCCCGTCACTCTCTTTCTCAAAACTCCCGGAAACTCCTCGTATCATCCTTTGTTTTCCCCCATTTCGACTACGGGTGCCTGGTTTATAATGATCTGAGTAAGGGACTCGATATCAAACTCCAGCGAATCCTGAACGCTCATGTCAGATTTGTTTTCGATGTCCCTAGAGACGCTCATATTTCGCCCTGGTACTCCGAGTTGAAATGGCTCAAACCCTCCTACCGCCGAAACTACCTCCTAGGCTCCTTCCTCTTCCTAATGCTTAAATCCAAAGAACCCTACTACCTCTACCAAATGTTTCAATTCCAGTCCTCGGTTCACCAGAGGCACACTAGATCCCGTCCTTCAGACCTCTTCATCCCCTCCCATCGCTCCTCAGCCTTCCACAATTCATTCCTTGTCCAGGCCTCCTCTCTTTGGAACTCCCTGCCTCACCCAATCCGTCACTCTCCTTCTGTGGCTTCCTTCAAATCCTCACTATTCCAATTCCTCTTCACCAAACAATCCACTCCTCTTTGATCTCTCCCCCGTATTCTCTAATTCGTCAACCTTAATTATCTAATCATTCAAATTACTTCCCCCCCCTTTTTTTTTTTTTTTTCTATCTCTTTCTTGTTTTTGTCATTCTCTAGTTTTCTTATATTTTTTTATCATATTTTCTAAATTATTCGTTCATAATCAATATCAATAATATTGATTTTTGGCTCATTTACACATGAATATATTTTTATTATGCATTTATTTATTTTTTATCTTATCTTATTTTCTCCTCTCTAAATTAATTTTATTTTTAACCTTGGCTGGGCATCCTTCCTTCTCATTTATAATCAACCACCGTACTATGCTCGGTCGATTTATATTTATATATATTATCAATTTTATCTCTTTCTTAGTTGTATGGATTTGCTTTTTTTTCTTTTTTACTTATTCTCTTTTATTTTTGTAGATGCTTTTATTTATTTTGTTTCATCATATTGAAGTTGTTAATTTTATGTTTTTTCCTGTTTTTTTTATTTCCTGTATATCTATTTTTTAGTTGTATAGTTTTTCTCCAATGTAGCACTAATTTTTATTTACCTACCTATCTTTTTATTTCTTTGTTCTGATACTATATTTCATTGTTTCATTTTCATCACTCTCTGTATGTATTTATTCTTAGGGGACCTCGGTTCCAGAATAATAAAATTTATTTTCATTTCATTTTCATTTTTCATTTCATTTCATTTCACCTATATCCGCAAATTTCTGCTGAACGGTTGTAGCAAAAAAATCGGGAATAGAGAAACAAGTTAACACAAAACCATGCGATATGTCAGGTCTGATTTTGCGATGGTGGTGAGGCCAGATAATGCACGTCCCATCGCTGCACTCCATGAACTCTTCATCTTTAGCCGGAATAATAAAACAATTGGAGAACACTACATTAATTAATTATATGCTTATTACATACCTTCATCGTATTACCAATTAACGATGTGACTGAATTCATAAAATATGAATTATTATAAACTCCATCCAAAGAAAGAGACGACCGTTCATTTCCTCTAGACCTTGGTGACCTAAAACAGTAAATAATAAAAATAATCAACAACAATTACATGATGATTTTCATTTCACTAATCAATGCAACATTTACGACTCCTGGACGAAGTATCCGGCCCTCGGTGACCACCGATTTAACTAACTAAAAATCTATTCCAACTTTCTAAAAACTAAATTCAAATTTCAAATTCATATCATGGGCCACCTGTCCCGGCTTTTTTTTTTTTTGCCTTATGTACGATAATTTTTCCTCTTATGTAATTAAAGCAGACCCAAAATAGATCAACAATTGAATGGTCTGCAGAAGCACCCAACAATAAGGAATAGTTTCCCGTTAAAATTTTCCTTATATGTAATTAAAGCAGACTCAACATAGATCAACAATAAATGAACCTAAAAAAAAAGGAACAACATATGTCAGTGAATCATTTGCAATGTACTTTCCCAGTTCGAATTATTTGCAATCAACCAAATCTTCACTCTCCCTCTAAACTCTTTTCCTCTCCCACTAATTTGGCTGAAAATTAAAATGTGTCTTACGATGATGTCCATTCATTATGTAACGCAATTTTCAAAATCTTTGACCCTTCCTTCTTATCAAAAAGTTTCACACTCTTCTAAGCCCTCCGGTAATGTAACATTAATATTTTGTTTTACAAAAGACAAGGGATAAATGTATTCTTTCTTAATGTTACTATTCTGTCGCAAAATTCGAGCCCCCCTTCCCTAGATGATATTTTCATGTAAATCCAGAACCCCATGAGAACGATACCCACTTATTTTCAGCTAAAACGGCCAAAAGGAAGGGAAGGATCAGAGTAGGACGGCTAAATTCAAAATCCTAATAACTGTCAATATAATGAAGGTATCGACACGAAAATGTACACGATGAGGATTGAGAAGTCCCTGAATAAGACACCTATTTATTTTCAGGCAAGGGAGAGCCAATACTTACCTGAACAATTCATGCTGGGCAAGTGATTTACCGACTTTTTTTTTTACCTGGAAAACAAGTTTCCTAGTTTAAAAAATCATCACAAGTAACTCCTCATTGATAACAATTTTTAATGGAAATTTTCTTTTCCCCTTCAATGTTCTCACACTTTCTGAGCAATCTATCCCTCATTAACTTAAATTTCACTCAATTTAAATGGCAATTTGTCAACCCCCAAACTATTTTTTTTTTCAAACCATTCTGACAGTTTCCTAATCACTAAGGTAAAAACTGCTTATTGATATCATTAATAAATAGATAAAATAGAAAATTGGCGAACTCAAAATCATAACACAACATTAGTACTAGCATTAGCATCAACTATTAATTCAAATATATATCATTTTAAATAAAAAACAGTAATACATACAAAAATTAGTAACACGAACTGTTGATAAGAATACAATTTTTTGGTGGGTGAGCCTGCACAATTAAAAGAAAAACAATATCCGCTGCGCGCACATAAGAATAATTGTTACATGTTTATTACATGTAACTACCGATAATTTTAAAACTTTTCCTTACGAGACTTAACAATTTCGTAATGCAATTAGCAAAATAAAATTTTAAACCCTTCTAAAAGTTTTAGTGATATTCTGAAAAGCACTGAACTACACATTACTGAATGTGTAAAGAAAAACTTATATCATTCTTAATAAGAAATTGTTTTTAATCAGAACAAACATTTCTTCATCCTTTGCTACAACATCAAAGAACAAAACTCCGTATTTAAACAGAATTAAAGTAGGCATATTTATTATTCCAATCATACAAAAAGCTTACCTTGCAGAGGTAGAGCGATTTTTTCGTTTCACATTCATTTTGCCTGCCTCGTTTTTACCCGGGTAGGCACTATCTTTCTTAGTAGCGACCGGAATTTTGATTTGTTGAAATTTAACAAATAAATATTGATTTTACGTAATATAAAATCTTTCTCGAAGATCACAGAACCTTTTTCTATTTCTTTAGAATGAAAAATTAAACAATTAACATGGGCTTACGTCAACCCTCACAGCTCGGAGCTAGTACAATGCAGGTTGAGCAAAACTTCAGAGGGTCTTATCAATTAAATAATATGAAAAATGAGAAATAGTTTAAGCTTCAAAAACTGATTTCAAACTAGAACCTTTTTTTCTTATTATTCACACCATCCAAATTTTAAAATAAGAAGAAACATTTAATACTACTCTTGAAATAAATTATACGAATTTCTACAAATTTTTTAATGTAGATAAATAAATTCATCTTCAGATGATTTCTGCCATTAACGCATATTTTAAATAGCCAATATGTAAAATGACTTTTTCAAAGAAAGAACTGGTGAAATCATTAAAAAATAAATTCCCCTTAGCTTGAACCCCCCCTCTCCTGTCTTTAAAAAAGAAAGATAAATTAATATCTCCCTACATCTATTTTTATTTACAACATCCATATTTAAAATATTAAGGAAGTATTAGCAAACTAAGTAATGTTAATAATTACTAAACTTATTATTAGCCATCCATTTAACAATTAACATGGGCTTACGTCAACCCTCACAGCTCGGAGCTAGTACAATGCAGGTTGAGCAAAAGTTCAGAAGGTCCTATCAATTAAATAATATGAAAAATGAGAAAAAGTTTAAGATTCAAAAACTGATTTCAAACTAGAACCTTTTTTCTTATTATTCACACCATCCAAATTTGAAAATAAGAAGAAACATTTAATACTACTCTTGAAATAAATTATACGAATTTCTACAAATTTTTTAATGTAGATAAATAAATTCATTTTCAGATGATATCTGCCATTAACGCATATTTTAAATAGCCAATATGTAAAATGATTTTTTCAAAGAAAGAACTGGTGAAATCACTAAAAAATTAATTCCCCTTAGCTTGAACCCCCCCTCCTGTCTTTAAAAAAGAAAGATAAATTAATATCTCCCTACATCCATATTTAAAATATTAAGGAAGTATTAGCAAAATCTCCCTACATCCATATTTAAAATATTAAGGAAGTATTAGCAAACTAATTAATGTTAATAATTACTAAACTCATTATTAGCCATCCAAATTACATTTGTTTTTGTAAGAATATTTGGGTGATTCTCTAAAACTAAGGCTAAGGCCACACCGGACGAGACTTAGCTAGGAGCCTAGTGAGTTCACCTAGTTACTTAGAGCCTGGGTACAAGTAGCCAAATATCCCTCGCGGGTTTCTTAGTAGTAACCAGAGGTTGTTCCATAGTGCACTGTGGAAAATGCCTTTGTCAAAGTTACCCAGAAAAATTATATTCACCGAAAATACTCGGCTGATATTTGATTTATTACAAGAAACACGGGAAGCAAGATGTTGGATTCATGATGTTAATCGAACTAGATTGGTGCATGGTGAATTTAATTTGCTTTATAAAAAGTTACGGAATTACGATGAAAAGATACTTACTGTCTTTCCCTACCTCCTGCGCTATTTCTTTCCAAAGTTTGCGTAGCACGCTTGGATTTTTATGGAAATCTTCCATTGGATCCCACAGGATCTTTCTCTTGAATACAGCCGAAATGAGAGTTTCATCGTCCATAATAATAAATAAAAACAAATGAAGAAGTAAAAATCAACAAGAGAAAACGCTGAATAAAAAGCTATAAAAATAAGAAGCTACTAAAAAAGAAAATAGTTGCAGAAGCAGTTGTCATCATGTCACTAGATGGAAGAACAGACGGCTTTGTTTACTAGGTGACTACCCTGGTGAGTCACCATGTAACTAGTTGCTGGTGTGGCCGTTCTCCAATGTTCTAGGCTGTTCGTTTTCTTGGTTGACTCACCAAGCGACTCACCTTGTCACTAGTCATCAAGCTAGTCTCCTCCGGTGTGGCCTTACCCTAAGGAAATCTGGAAATAAATGATAATGAAATTTTGTACTACATTTTTCACCATTATTAAGGTGCATTTCGAATGGTCTCATCTACTTAAATGAATTACTGTGAAAGTTCTTCAAAGAGATTCATAGTTAAGACTCCAACATCCCTCACTCATCTCTGGTTCAAAAATTCCTAAACAGTCCTTCACCTCTTTCCCCTCTTCTAAATACAGCCTTTAATCCTTCCGAAGTTGAATTGAACCACCACAAAGTCCGTTTTTAAAAAGAACTTTATTATTTAGATTACAAAATACACTAATTGCTCTAATTATAACTTATTCTTAATTATAAAAAGTAACAAAGGTACTATGAACAAAAACGATCTGATCGGTACGAGCACTGAGGATAGAATGAATCTGTGGGAAGAGAGTCCCTGGGAGGGCAGCTTATCTTAAGCTGACCTCAGGCTTAATTTTAAGTAAATTGGCAGAAAAGGTGGATTTATATAACTTATATAAATACATTGTACCGGTTTCGGCTTATGCAGTTGTCAGTACAAAGTTCAAAAGTATCACTCAAGTTTGCTACGTTACCACACTTACTCTCTCTGCGTTAAGCATCAAAGTTATATATTACATCAAACAAAAACGAGACAATATTTTTTAAGGGCTTGCCACATCCAACATCTGCCTCCAAAAAAAATTGCTTTTGATAAATGTGTTGCCTAATTTAGCTGAAATATATAGCCACTTGTATTCATTCATTCTTGCATGAACTCCATTCTACAACTTATGCAGTCATTTTGAATGACATTATTATCAATCAGCCAAACACAAAATTAGTTTTAGGATAAGGCACAGAGAGACTACTTCAATACACACAATTAGTATTCAATTAATTTTATTATCTATAGTTTTACATTTATTTATATTCATTTTTATCAACATTATACCAATATAAGAACATAAATGTATCATTTAATTAAAAAATTTCTAATATTAAACACCTACATATATTAAAGAAAAAACAAACAACTTTAAAACTGTATGCAATCATATAAATAGTAAGAAATCCGTGGCAGTTGAAAAATACTCAATCACCCTTGAGTTCATATTCATATTAGGAAATACAAAACCTTATTAGCTTTATTCACAAATCTACGTGATGTACGTATTTAACTAAATAATAAGTTACCTCTAAATAAGTTACCTCGACAGAATCTCTGTAACGAATAATCTAATTGGTGAAGAATAATGATAGAAACTCAGGATTGTGAATTTTTCAAATTCGTCAATATGGCGACATTTTATTTCGTACTAAAGTGATCCACTTTCCAGTGTTTATTTTGAAAAAAATACGATCAATGATAATAGTTAACGCTATAACTAACCATCACTAATTAAGATTGAATTCAGAGATCATTTTAATTCTTCGTAATGAGAAAAAAAAAAAAAAAATAGGAGGTCAATGAGCAAATTAATATGTTCTTTAGCTGTCATTGTGGTGGTCAAAAATAAGAGAGCGATACAAAATACTCGTAACGAAAGATTGATAACATTTTCCCTCAAAAAATATTTTTGTGTATTAATTTATAATGATACAATTAATAAAACTTTACACTTTTTAATAAGAAAGATTTCGGGTGAGTATACAATAGACACTTTTTAATAAGAAATATTTCGGGTGAGTATACAATAGACTTCTTTTTTAAGTAACTCGAAAATGTCGTTTACATTATAAATAACAGAATTTAAGAAAACGCACTTCTATATTTGAACAAATCCTTTTTAGTGGCTGCTCCTGTTTATTACGTCTTCAATTTATCATTACAGTGCTATTCACTGCTTTGAATAATAATAATTTAAAAAAATAAGAAAATTTGCTAAAAGGGTTTCATAAATGGAAAAATATGTTTATTGCGCCAAAAAATATTCTTGTTGCTAGCAGAAATATAATCTGGAGCATTTGAGGCACTTACTATAATAACGAAAATGGAAAACATAAATGAAAAGCAGAAATACCAAAAGGTATAAGAGAAGTTTTCATGGCTTTGTTAATTGCATACATTTGAAGCCAAAGCACGAGAATTTTGTGAGAGATACGTGTAACTCCACTGATTGCTACTTTTTTACAATCCTCTCTTATTCGACAAATCTATTAACGTTGTGGTTTTACAATTCGAGATAGATAGACCGATTTAAACATCAAAGTTGTCAATCTATCGATGAAAAGGTTTGTCTTTATAAGTAAAACAGAAAGTGACAGTGAGCTATGTCATTAAACCAAGGCACAGTCTATTTTTTAATTTTTTCTTTCCTTCATTCATTTCTTTAGTAATGCCCAGGCTACATATATAATATGTTTTCCAAGATGGTGTCATTAGATCGGGTCGCCAATGACGTGCGATGACTTCTTTCGTCGCTTGTCCAGTAAAGGATTACTCGAGTTGTTCAGCGACTTAATATGAACTTGATCATAGTCAACCCTCATCGTGGCCAATGATCGCATCATTTCCTCCTGAACTTCCGGCCACACTTCTTCTCCCTCTTTCAACATTTGGCCAGTGTAAAGAGGCGTTTCAGGCACTTCGGTGAATTGCTGAAAAATAATTAGTTTAAAAAAAAAAGGAATAATAAGAAATCCCAAGAGAATAAAAGCAAGAATGCTCCTTTGGGCTACGGGGGGGGGGGGGGGGGGGGGGGGAGGGGGGGGATGATATATCGATGGTCCCTAAGAAGAAAGTCGTTATTACATACGTCAATAACATACGCTATTTGAATAGTTGGTCAATGAGGTCGTTATTCGTAAACCGCGTCAATAACATACGTTATTTGAATAGTCGATCAATAAGGTCGTAATTTAGAGGAAAATTATCTTTTTAGGAACCATCAATATACATATATACATACTTTTTTCTACTGATTCCTCTCAAGACAACCCTCACGCAACAAGTGTAACATATTGTTGCGATTGGACAACCGGAAAATGCTTGCATAACGCTAAAAATATTTTGAATAATTTATTTATTCTAAGTTTAGACACGTAGACATATTGTGGAAACTTGTATTAAATAAATTCTGTTTTATAAATTAAGTTTCCACATATGCATTGTTTTTGTGTCAGCGCTCAAAAAGTTCTAGTCATAAATACACATATATATCAATACCAAAATGGTCAATGGAAAACGCGACATCGCCTTTTTTGGATGATTACAATATTTCCTTACATTTTAATAAGGAAGATAAATTGTTTAATAAATAACTTACAGCAATCCACTTGTTCGACATAACTTCCTCTATGTTTAATCGTTTGGCAGGATCTACACAGAGCATTCCCTTAATGAGGTCTTTAGCTTCTTTGGAAACACTGCTCCATTCTGGATTCGGAAAGTCGAACTGTCCAGTTCGAATCCTTTTCTTCATCCCAGGTGAGATGGCTTGACCGTGATTACTGAAGAAAGGCGGGAATCCACAAAGACTAAACGAAACAAAAAAACGAAGCATATACATAAATCTTGATAAATCATACCGTAATATTGAATGTAAAAGCAATAATACTGCCTGTAAACAATAATATAAAATAATAATTGTAGAGAGAGAGAGAGGGTGAAGGGGGGGGGGGGGGGGGGGGGGGGGAGTATTTTAAGTTTTAAGTGAAGGCGGGCGGGAGAGTTGACCAAAGAAGTGCTGACGATGTGTCAGCACTGATTAGGTGACCACTCCCTGAACCCGGCAGTCTGTGTCGAGTTGAGCGATGGATCGGTGCCTTGTACTTCTCGCAATTGGGATATTGGCAGGTGAGTGTCTGTACTGAGGGCCTAGCCACTTCCTCTCTCTCTCCCTTCCTCTCCCTTGTTCCTCTTATGGGGTTATGTACTCAATGAGAAACTATTATTAGAATAGAATTAATGTTTAGGTATTCTTTTTATGTATTACTTTTATGGTGTTATGTATTAAATTGAACATTAAAGGCAAGTAGTAGTACATAGTTTATTATTATATAATAGTTGTGGTCTTATTCTATGCAACTCCATCGGCTCCAATTCCTGGAGTCAGCAGGGCCTTTTTTTTTTTTTTTCGGGTGCTCCGGTTAATCACCCGGCCCGTTTTTTCGTCGGGGAATGAGGATACATGACATGGTTATGCTAAATGTTTTTATTTATTTGTTGCTGTGGGTGTCTGGGGGCGACAGCCTCTGGTCCCTTGCGGGACAAACTGGAGCTCCCAGACCCCCTTGTGTTGCGGCTGCCAGATGGCGCCGAGAGAGCTCAGGATCTTGGAGTGGGGGCTGCTACTACATCGCGGTCGCCGGGGGTAGACATCGGGCGGCAGCCCGTCAATCGCCCCCGGCGTCGGGTCAAGCGGGCGTATTCTGTTCCCGCCAGGAGGTGACAAACCGGCCGAACGTCATCAACTCCGGCAGGCTCAATCCCAGATATGATCCTGTCGCGCGGATCAACTCCACCCTAGACCTGTCGTACAGCGGGCAATCGAGGACCACATGTTCTGCAGTCTCGATGCCGCCACACGAACAGTTTGGGATATCCTTCCTCTTGAAGAAGAAGAGTTTGGAGTTGAAGTCGCCGTGACCTGATAGTACCTGGGATGTTCAGTGATCGGGTTGTACCCAAGTGGAGCGCAGGCGGACCTGGACGTCGGGGATGTATGCGAATGGCGTCCGGCCATCGGAGGAGCGCGACCATCGCTGTTGCCACTTGTTCATTATCCAGTCTTGGACCATGTCCCTGCAAGGCTCTGGTCCGTTCTGTCCACGTAGCTCACCCTCCATGGTGAGGCGCGAGGGCTCATCTATATCTGCTCTCAGGGGCAAATTGCGTCTACAGTAGTACGAGGCGACCGCCCCGTCCAAGACCAAGTCTATGGGCGGAGCTCCCGCCAGCACCTGTAGCGCTGCCGTGGAGACAGTACGATAGGCCTTTGTGACTCTCAGGAGAGCGGCTCTTTGGGCCTGTAGCAGTCTCGTTCTCTGCGGCTTGGTGGGGCGAAACCACCATCCTGCAGCAGCGTACCGTGCTACAGCCTCGAATACCCCCGTGTAGATTGTTCTACACGCTGAGTAGTCGAGGCCCCATGTTGCGCGAGCTAGGCGGCTCAGAGCGTTGAAGGTGGCATTTGTCCTTTTCTTGATGGCAACAGCGTGGGGAGTCGCGCTGAAGCCCGGACCCAGTCTCACACCAAGGTATGTGACCGCCTCCGGGAATTCAACGCGCATCCCCCGGATCCTCAAGAAGGGGTGGCGGGCGTCGGTTTTCCCTCTCGAAGTCGATGACGGCTTGGGCTACGCGGGTCAGAGCTGCCCGGCTATCAGCGTGCACCGTGATTGCGAGATCGTCAACATAGGCAATAGCCTTATATTCACGACTCTCGAGCTCACGGAGCAGTCCATTAAAGAGTATGTTCCAGAGTGTTGGTCCTAGGTCTGAGCCCTGGGGGGAGTCAGCAGGGCCCCCTGTTTTAAGTGCGGTGGGCCGGGCCCCGTGGTAGTGGACCGCCGAATGGGGGTGGAAGTGGAGCAGCCCTGGGTGTGAGCCGTGGAACAGACCGCCGAGCCGCCCCTGGCTGGGGACGGGTGGGAGGACCCTGTTTCGTCTGCGGGTAAAGTGGACACCTAGCACGGGAGTGCCCGAAGAGAGTTGGGGTGTCACGGGAGTGCCTATCCCCCTAAAAGGGAGCCAGAAGCTACGCCTAGAGTTAGAGGGCTAGACGGCGCTCCAGGAATTCTTGATAGCGGATGTGGGCACCGTGGAAGATGGGATCCTAGGGATGGATGCTCTACGTGCCCTGGGCGCCTCCATCGACGTGAGGATGGGGAAGGTATGGATCGGAGAGGCGGCCCCGGACCCGGAGGGGATCCTCCGGGCCCGGAGGGCAGAGAGTGGAGGCGAAGGGGGCCCCCGGGGTCGGAATGGCCCATCCTACACGGAAGCTGCTATGGAACAAAACAAGGGGCACGGAACGACGCGAGGAGAAATCGGATCGGGAAAGGAGCAGCGATCCAAACGTGCTCTCTTACCCTTGTGGCAATTGCCTGTGTGTACTGATACCGCAGGCGCAGGAACGACCAACCGAGGAGCTAAATACTATCGTAATATATGAAATAAACTGAAGAATTCACTATTGATAATTTACCTCACAACTAAAATGTTTGAAACATAAACAAATTAATAAATAAATAAATAAAAATAATTACATAATCTATGTTAGTATTTCGATAATTAACATTAAACAATGATAAGAAACACAACAGATAAGAAAACGTATATACTAAATATCTTAGAATCGCTTTGAAATCGGCGTAAAGTTATCCACTATCAATATTTACAATTAATCTATAGTAAATAATTATACATACACATTAGATACTTCCGCGCAGACTTCAAAAAGATTAAAAGATATTTAGTAAATGAATCAAACCCCTCCTACCTCATACATATTATCTTATTCTTCAGTCATACTTAACGGATAAGTAGTTCGCCGTCCGTCAGGGCTCAGCTATTTCCTCCTGCCACCCCATACTGGCCGCGGCGTGCCTCAGGGCTCAATATTAGCCCCCTTATTATACTCCATGTACACCTTCCACTTACCCACCGACCCTCTCATATTAACAGCCACATACGCAGATGACACCGCCATTCTAGTCTCTCACACCACTTCACTCATACTACAGCAACACCTCAACAAAATTGAAGTTTGGAGTAAATCTTGGAAAATTAAATTTAACACCACAAAATGTCAACACGTAACATTCGCTCTCCGCCGTGGTGACTGCCCCCCAGTATTCATAAAAAACCAGCCATTACCTCATACCTCTTCCGTAAAATATCTAGGATTAACCCTCGATAGAAGGCCGACTTGGAACCCTCACACTCGGACGACACGACTCACACTAGACCGGCGACTTAGACTATTGTACAGTATTTTGAATTGTAATACCCAAAATTAGGGGTATTAATTGCTTTAAAATAATTATGAATAGTGAAGTGAAAATAATTGGATTGGAAGACAGGAAGTCTTGGAAGACCCTAACCGTAAGGAGAATTCAAGGGTGGGGGATTGAACCACCAATAGGCACCCAGAAGAGTCCCGGGGAGCGGGAACATGGTTGTGAGCGAACCCCACCTAGATCGTTCCACTTCGCTTGTTGCCTCCGCAGAGGGAGGATCAGCACCTTCGTCAGAGACCTCCGCAGAGGGAGGATCAGCCCCACTTCATCAACTGTTCCAGAGGAGAGAGGTCCCCTTCAGCTCTTGTTCCAGCCAACTGTCAAGATCCAGGACTCAGCACCAGACCAAAGAGGGAGATGTATTGGAGCTCTTTTCAACTTTAGAGACAGATAGCAGAGACTGATCAGTGCAGAACGCCAGAACTCAACAGCTATCGCAACAAGCATCGAACAAAGATCAGAAGGAACCGTGATACAATAAACAATTATAAAGATAAAGTAGGAGTAATAATTTGAGTTTGTTTCAAGGATTCTGAGCAATAATTTCCAAGTTTGTTACGAATGTTTTTAGAAAGAATTAGAAACGATTAGAATCATTTTTTTAAGAACTTTTACTTTTAGTATTTTATTTAACAATACCTACAATAAGCATCTTTACAGAATAGGCGTTCTAAATTATCTACTCGACAAAAACTGAATTGTTATACCTATCTTCTCCGACCTCTCTGGAATTATGGCTTACAAATATATGGTACAGCCAAGACTTCGAACATCAAAAGAATACAGGTATTTCAATCCAAGACTCTCCAACTGATCACGCAATGCGCACCATACGTTAGCAACAAGACTTTACACCGCGACTTGAACGTCACATCCATAGACACAACCATTAAACATTTATACCAACGTTTCTACACTAAAATTTACTTACACACCAATCCGGAAGTTCGCAAAATCTTAAATACAAGTTTACCCCACAATCCCCCAAGAAGATTAAAGAGAGTTTGGCATAGAGATCTCCTGTTGTGAAGTGATGCCACCGCTGGGTGTTTTTCCTCTCTCAAGCCTTTCATGTCATATTTATTTTTATTATTTTATTTTATTTTTATTATGTTTGTATAGTATATGTCAGCCCACCCGCTGGTTGTGCATTTTTTTTGCATAATTGTAGCTTAAGATAAATAAATACAAAAAAAAAGTAAATGAATTTTCTTAACTTTTGTGTTTCTTATCACTGTTTGACGTTTTGAATTATTGAAATAATGAAGTAGGTATATGTTAGATTATACAATTATTCTTGTAATTTTCAAAGCATTTTTTTTAAGGTTGTCAAAAAAAATGTTTTTCACCAAATGTGTACTCCGACCTTGTACCGGAGAGGTGCAAGGTCAAGTTTGGTTAAGTCTACGTAAATAAATACAATTACTCACAGAATGTACATTATAACTCCTAAGGACCACATGTCACAACTCTTGTCATATTTTTCTGGACCTAGCACTTCTGGGGCTAAAAAAAAAAAAAGAAAAAAAAAGTAAGTGATGAAGATGAATGTATTAAAAATCTCTTGTCGTAACACATTTTACATTTTTTTTTGTAGGTTGCCAGGTTTATGAGAAATTAGCCTAAAAAAATTTCTGTGGGTTGGGAACAACTTTTAATATAAATCAGGACATTCGTTTTGTAATTACAGCAAAACATTGATACATTAAAACTCACTCCCTGGTACCTTAGACCAGGGAGTGAGTTTTATTTCGTAGATAGAGCTACTTCCCGGGGCCATGGATGTCGTAAATTACTAGATAACACAGTGACCTGTGTAATAATATGCATCGTACATGAGGTCAAAAAATAAATAAAATAAATATTTTCATAAATTTAATCGTACTGATTTGATTGCTTAGTGGGCCCAATCAAAACATCGTCCTTCAAACTGGGATGATTCCGATAACCTTGCCCCCCTGTTTTGTGAGTGGTTTCCGAAGGCATTTTTAGAGAGGAAGGAACACGGAAAAAATGAAAAATTCTACGATTCTTGATTAGCTGTTTTAAAGGAAAAATCTAGGAAAATGATTAATAAGATTGCACAAAATGATTAGAGTGGATGTAGAAATAATTAGACTTGACATACCGTAAGCCTACTTCACTGGTATGGGGGGATACTCTGTTCTACAACTGCAGCCTGAGGGCGTACTACCCTTTGTATAAAACCACGATTGGATTCACTCTTGTTTCGCAAGTATGAATTAAAATTTTAAAAGGATCTACTCCATTTTGAAACTCAAGGTTTATACACTAGGAAAAAGGACCGATCTCAATAGAACTACGATGTGATCTCGATTCCGCTCAAGAGAGTATACTACCTCAGCAACTGCTCAACTCATACACATGAGAGTCAACATTTTATCCTTTTTATTATCAGTTAAATTTCCATAATTTCACGATCTTGAAATCAAAATTAAGAATATTTTTTTAATATAAATAGCAGTGTGATACATAAATCGTGGGCGCGTGGGCAAAAGGGGATAAGTCAAAAAACAAGAATGTTGGGAAATCAAAAAACAAAGTTTGAATTCTCTTCCAAATTCTAACTTTTGTTTCATTTAGGCAAGCTTATCATTTATATTTTCGTTTTTTCATCCTAAACCATTTTGTGAAAGGGTTCTTTAATATTTTCAGCCGATTTCGAGTAATTTTAGCATTTAGGCAAAGTGTGCTCTCCCAAAATAGACTTATCCCTTTTTACACAACATTTTTTGCGCGTAAAAGGGGATAACTTAAGCAAAATACCAGTTTCAATTTTATTTTTATAACCATAAAATGTTATAACGTTTCAAAATTAATTTTGACCATGGATGAGCGGTGGGATGCAATGGACACTCTCTTAATCTAAATTAATGCTGTTTTGGGGGATAAGTCGTAAATCAAGTGTGTTTAAGAGGATAAGTCAAATGACTGCCTGGACTTAACGCCTTGAGCACAGCAATATAGAGCCGTGCTATAAGAGGTAAGTCACCAAATTACATTCTAAAAAGACTTGTCCCCTTTTCCACAACCAACATTGAGGCAATCCCGACTTGCCCCATAATTCACAAGCTAATTTTAAAAAAATTGGGTCACATTTGACTAATCTCCTTTGGCACAATGATGGAGAATGCCTCTATCTATGAAATGGTGAAAAAAAACGCATTTTTCGAAAAAAAAGTGACTTATCCCCTTTGTTATGAAAATAATTAGAAAACCTGCCTCCAGGACTTAGTTAAAAACTCATATGATTTATATTTGGGTATTCATTATAAAGTGTGATCTAGTACAGTATAGTTGTTCATTTTCTCGCCTCTTTAAAACAAGCAAGAATACAAATAGCAATTAATACATCATCACCCTTTTGCCCGCGCGCCCACGAAATATTATGTACATAACAAACATCATATATCACGGGAAGATCAAAATTGTATCCTATCGGATGTTGTTGTCCTTTTTTTATAGTATTTAACTGATAACAAATAAATATTTACTTCATAATCTCACAATAATAGCTCACAAATCATGCAATTTTAAAATGAAATGAGGAACTTGAAATCAAAAAAATATATATATATTAATGTATGTTTTATATCTTGAAAACCCTTGATCATAGAATTTAATTTAATTTTTCCTTTGTTCCTCACTAAAAATGCCTACGGAAAGATAATCACTAAATAAGTAGCCAAAGTTTTCGGAATCCTCCATTCAAACTATTCTGAAAATGTCTGGCAACGCCTTTCGCCCTGTTATTTATTTACATATAAAAAACTGACCTACGTAATAGGGAGTGTAGCAAGGTGTTTCCAGTTTATCATTGGTAAATACTTCTTTCGCAAAACCAAAATCTGTTAATTTCAAAATTCCGTTTTCATCTAGAAAAAAAATAATAATAAACAAATAAAATAAAAAACTCTACAAATAAAATTTTAAGAGGTTGTCTGTCTGTACATTCGAGTATTTTTCAAAAATATTTGAAATCCATTTCAGGTCAAACAACAAGTGCTTTTTAGCTTTTCTAGTTTTTTTATAGTCTGTTTGTCCCGTATTAAAGAGAAAATGACAACATAATTCAACCAAATATCATATTTTGAATCTGCCTATTCAGGTATAACTTTTAGAATACTTGGAGGCAGAAAAAGTTATTAAATTTATTCAAGACACTAACATTTTTCAAATATTATTATTATTGCTTTAAATTATATTCTTTCATACCTGGGGTTGTATATAGAAGATTTTCTGGTTTTAAGTCCCTGTGAGCAATATTCATGTTGTGTAAATACTTGACGGCCGAACAAATCTCTTGCATGATTTGAGCTGCTTCTGAAGAAAGAAAAACGACCATTTTACAGATTCCAGGTCAAATCAACCAGACCAAAAACAGGTATCTCTTAGATTTCTAATTAGTGAAAGTTTTTACATTTGGGAAATACTTTTTGAGCGATTTTGAAAAGAATCCCGAACGCATTTGTAATCTAAAATGTTTTAATTTTTATCAAGTGTTTCACAATATATCTGTAATTATTTATATTTCACGATTCTCCGCCGAGCAGCGAGCCGTACGAGACAAAACTGACTATATCTCGGCGTCTAATCATCATGAAATCCTTAGTAAAGGCTGATTTTATACATAGCTCTCATTGTTCAACAACGATTTTGCAACAGAAACGAAAGTGGGTGGACCACTTCAGGTTTTCTGACACTTACTTCCTTCCATGAATTATTTATAATGAGAAGCCGTTGATGACACTACATAAAATATAACAATTCGGATATTATTTTAACAAAAATAATAAACATATGTTATGGCCGAATCGCCGCGAAAGTGACCGGCTGTTTCTAGGCTATTTTGGTCTCGTTTACGAGCACTTCACCCAGTCTTGGGAATAATGGTAAATTTTCCTCTACCCAGAAAATTGTTTAGGCGAACGAACTGGACTGCATTAGACGGAACGTTGAGAAAACCTTGCGTAGCGAATACATGCAAGTTTCATAGGTTTTATCATTTATTAACAATAAGTAACTAATTATTTTAGGGTCAGATTATTTTACCATGTTAGGGACATCAATGTGCATCTTCGTGAAAAATATAAGTTCTCTGAGACAACTGATGTCGTCTCAAATTCTGCAAAAACGTTTAAAATCAGGGTTTTTGCGCATTTTCGCCTTTCAAAAGGGAAGGTCCCCTACAAATATGATACATGATATTCTTAAGCCGCTTGTCAGTACCTTTAGTTTGATGTCCTACTTGCCATGATTGGGCAAGGGCTATCTATGATGAATTAAAAACCAGTAATTAATTATCTTGGGTTCAGATTATTTTTCCCCTGACCGAGCATGAAGATGGCTCATGGAATAAAATTTCCTCATAAGTTTCTGATTTTTTAAAAACTAACGATAGTCTAAAAAAATACTCACCTCGTTCTGTGAAAGCTCCTGCCTGCCTTTCTTGTATCCTCTGAAATAATTCACCCCCTTCCATGCTAGAAAAAAACAAAAACACATTATATTCAGATTATAAGTGACCTGTTATCAATAAGAATCGGCAACACATAGATACAATCTTTTTTGAGTAACAAACGGATCTAGATATAAAGAAGCGTGTACGCTATATTAAACATTTTTCGATAACTCAGTGTTTGGGGTCCTTTATATATCAACCATTCCTCTATTTTTCTTTCCTTATACAGGGTGTCCCAGCATGGAGGTAAAAAAACTTTGAGGTCTTAAAGGAAATTTAATTTTGAACAAAAAATATCCTATAAACATAGGTCCGATCCGGAACCGTTTCAGAAATATTCAACAACTTCCAATTTTTGTACTTAGCACTATTTTTTTGCATAAAATCTCTTATTCCTCCATAAGTATAAGAGCTAACACAAAGTTAATTATACCATCATAAAGAGCGGTAAATTACCATTAAAAAAAGTTCAATTTATCAGAAAATTGTTATTCTTTGAATAATAGCATTAAAAACTTTTTGGGGTTAATATTGATTTATAAATATAAAAATCAATAATTCATTTTAAAATTATAAAAATTGTTCAAAATAGCCACCATCCACACTTAAACAGCACCTGCAGTGGTCGGTAACTGATTGAACTACTGTTTTCATATCTTTTCGTAGTCGCAACTGCTCGAAGCCCAGTGTAATAAAGTCGCATAATTCGTAAACAATTTCTTTGATCCTACCCCATAAATAAAAATCTAATGGAATAAGATCAGGAGATCTTGCTGGCCAATGTATTTGTCCGCCCCAGTCTATCGAGTTTTATTTCGTAGATATGTAGAATTCCCTCCCGGGGCCATTGATGTCGTAATTAACTTGATTAAACAACACATTGACATGGCTAATATGCATCGTAGATAAAGCAAAAAAAAAAAAAATCATTTAAGATGTTTCTTAATGTCCGAATAAATTGTTGCGGTCTCTAGCGATGGAAAAACTAATAAACAAAATACAAACTTTTTAACACTTACATTCTCTAATTCCAGACAAAATACATATCTCTCATTTGCTGCAACAGCGACATAACTCAAAAACTGTGATTTTCCAGGAAGAGCATTTCAAATTTGTGACGTTTAATAAATTGATGCATTCATTCGAAAATAACTTATCAGCATGTTTTATTGAAAGAATGCAATCTAAAAGAAGAGAAAACGTACAGTAACCAGCTATACGCCTTACTGAGGTTTCTTCCTTAACCTCATAACTACCCTCACATTGAATTATGACATTCTTGCAGCAATAATTGTTTTCTCGGGGAGCACTTGAAGCTCAGATGTGTCGTTCTACCCGCTAAAAGTATATGTGAGAATGCTTCTTCCTATGCCCATAAGTCAAAAACGCCCATTTTTTAGTTATGTCGTTGTTGCAGCAAATGAGTGTTGTTGCAGCAAAAACTTTGACTACCTTCACAGTAAAGTTTTTGTTGAACTTTGTGCTATAGCGCCAAAACGGTACACTTTAGGTATTTTATGTACGTGGAATATCAATCTAACAATATCAAATCATTAATGTAAATAATAATGAAATAGCCTGCTCACCATTCCATGATAACAAGGAGACATTTTTTCCCGAAGTATGTATTTTTGTAAACATCTTTAATACTGACAATGTGTTTAAACCCGCTGACCCTCCAGTGTAGTTCAACTTCTCGTCTGGCTTTCAGTGAATCTTGTAAAACCTAAAAATAATAAAACTATATGAGGCATATTATTTCAATATTTAAAAAATATAATATTCAGATAAATATGATATATTGCAAAGTTCATTATCCAAAAGCAACAAGTTTAGAATCCCATCGTTGTATCATCTGTTTATCTTGATAGATTTTTCAAAAATAAATTTGATTGGATAGTCTTGAGTTGGCCATAACAGCCTTATTATATCCACATGACTAAATGAGTTCTTCTATAAGCCCATGATATAAAATGTTTCTTATGGTATGATCGTTTATATTTTTTGTAAATATTCTCAATTGGAATGCAAAGTTGGCATCTCGGGAGCATGGTTCTATCAGCAACATTCACCTTCATACTATTCTCAAAGGTGAGTTCCAATTCGAATATATTATTACACAACTATGAAGCTCTAATTATAATAATATTTATTTCCATTAAGCCATAACAAGGTAATTGTATACGCCATACAACTTTCTATGTCAAACTTAAAAATCATATACATCAACCCATATTAAATCTTAGAATACAAACATATGAGATGAATATATTTATTTTTTAAATAAATAAATAATAAAAGATACGTGAATATGAAACTGCTAATACAAAAGCTACTATTTATATTTTTAAATATAAATATTTTGTAGAATAAAAACTAATCTTAGGTAATAGCGAATACGAGGAAGTATTATAGTTTTATATGGTATTCAATATTAAAATTTGTTCAATCAAACACCATGTGATTTGGTAACTAACATTCAACCATACAAGTATATTCTTCCTCAACCTCTTCAGTACTTCAATTATTTAGGTCACAATTACAGAGATTTGGCCAAAATTTACACAGAAAATGTCTATTTCAAACAATATTTTCGATTTCAAGGAATTTCAAACTAAAATTTTCTCAAACAACAGGTCTCAAGATAAAAGAACACTGTGAAACGCCCCTTCACTGCGCAAGCCAGGCAATCCACAATGGTCCATAACTTCTTTACCTCTTTGCGAATTTCATTACAATGTCTATGTTCCAGAACTGCAAATAATACATTAAGATTGTTTTACTTTAAGTAACCTTCGGGGAGGCATGACACACAAATACATTTTCACCAGATTTGTCACCAGAAAGATATTGCACAAGAATGACAAAAAACGTACGTACCAATAAACTTATTCAAGAATATCATTAAAATGATCATGTAATTATCTTTTTTTAACACCTGCCCGTGTTTACAACAGGCATGCATAAATATTGCATAACATTTTCCTTCATAGAAACAGGAAATTTTCAGACACCGTCCAAACTATTAATCAATTTAACCTAGAAGATTTCTCAATAAAATTAAAAATGTATTTCAAAATAAAGAAGAAAATTTACTACTAACCTTTAGTGCAAATAGTTCTGCTGTTTTTTTTTCATAACACTGCACCACCTTCCCGTTGATGCCTAAACCCAATACAGTATTTGAAATGTTATAATCGTCTGTGATTGGATTTATCTTGGCATTTTTTATATTTCCATACCCAGTCCTAAAAGTAACTTCATCCATTACTCGTTGAAAACATAAATCGCCTTGACAATCATCTACGCTAATCACGGCTTGGCATTTTTTAAAAATAGTCGATACTTTTAATAATATCAGTATTCTGTTCCGATACCGGGTATAATTTCAGGCCAAAAAATCCCTTTTCCGACTTCAAAATTTATATTTTCTTATAATTTTGATATATCATATCATATTTTGATATCTATACCATACAGCTGATAGGGGTACTGGAAAACGTTTCTCCAAAAATATTCCGCATATTTAGTTTGCATTTCCCCCCCCCTTCCTCATTTAATTATCAAATTTATAGGGGAAAATATAGAACCGGTATCGAAATAGATTAAAAATATCATTACACCATGATTTTTGTACTTTGAGTTATCAATTATAGGAGTAAAGAGCTTAAACTTTATTCTAAACACCTTTATCTAATTAATTATTTATAATAGTAGCACTGTGGAAATTTAATTAAATTTTATATTAAACTCTTTATTAATAATCAAAATTTCCGTGAAAAGAGAATTTAAGATTACTACCTACTGAACTTTGTTTCTGAAGGTTAAATTACTTTTTAAAAACAATGTTTTAATAATTAATCAAATGATGAATGAAAAAAATCACATATTGCATAACATCCTCGCACCTTAAGCCAGCGATATAACAGTTAGCTTAACAAAATTTTCAAACAGTGGCAACATTGAAAGGGAAGAAATAAGTATAGTAGCGGTTTTCCTTTTCTCTAGTTTTGATCTCTTCTTCGTGATAAGTAAGATCACTAGTTAAACTGAGTGAGCATCTCACCCAGTCAGGGCTCTCCCACCATCTGGACTCTACAAGTTTTTTTTTTTGCCACACAACCCCAAGATGGGAGATCAGCAGGGTTTTCTTGCTCTGCAATATATCTCCATTGATCGGGGATGTAAACTTTCTTATTTAAGAAAGACTCTATTTCTCACAGACACCCCAAGATTCTTCACGTTGAATCCTTAGGAATATTCGTACAATCACTCAAAAAATCAGTCTCAAACTCTGCGTTTTCCAAGTGGTTAATCACTGTGGTACGTAGTCTAGCTCATATTCCAGCTGCAAACAATTCCAGACGAGGGATGTTCGTTTTCTTGGCAGCTGCGACCCTTCCTTTTGCCTGCACAATTCAGGCAACTTAATGACGAGGACCACGTCTATTATACCCTCTGCGTGACTGTCTAATCTATTCAAGAGGATCGTTGCTGGGAAGAGGTGGATGGCCTATTTGAGGGATATGAAACAGGAACGTCGGCGTCTAAATATCAGAATTTCTCAGACAAGATATTTTAAGGTTACTGAACAACCAACTAAACACTTTCCAAATAAACTGACTTTTAAAAAAATATATTTTTCATTAAAACCGGATTAATAACGGAAATTTAGCTTCACATAAAAAAAAAAAAAATTGTCACATACTTCATAACAAGCACAACTCTACTGGGTTCCCGGACACTCGGGGATCCAGGGAAACGAAGAGGCAGACCGACTAGCCAAGGAAGGTTCAAGTAAGCCTTTTATGGGGCCAGAGCCGATGCTGGGAATATCTCGGGAGGCATACCGAACCCGGATTAAAGAATGGACTAGGAGCGTACATGGAGAGAAAAGACCTCATGCAGGCAGTCGAAGAGAGCGAAGAGCATTCTCAGGTTCATAAAGGAAACTGGGAGACTGAGCACCTCATGCAGGGCTTGGTTCAGGTAGTATAAACATACAGGTAATATAATAAGGGGGAAGCCCAGCGCCCAGGGAAGGGATAGGAGCACTGGATGCTTAGGTCCCTAGGTGTAAAACACCAGCCTACCACACATATATATATTGATATATATATATAAAACAAACACAATGTAAATTAAGGGTGTAGCCAGGGGGGGGTCTAAAAATCAATTTTTTTAGAGGGAAAAACATGATAAAAATGTACAATAATAATATTCCTCTACCATTATATCGCAGTACGATATGCAAGCTGCTATACTATTATTGTAAATATATTTTTGAATCCTCTCCCTCCCTTGGACAAAAAAAAAAAAATTAACATCTCGGAAGGGAAAATTATGACAACGCCGTTGATATCAGAACGGGGATAAATTCCATTGTGTGAGTTAGGAAGTTGGTCGTCTGGCATGGAATGCCTCCCTGTCCTATGACAGATGAAAACATTCATTTAAACGTACGTAGTATGTAGTTTAATAGATCCATTATTGTAAAATAATGTATTTTCTTTTCTATTATAACCATTAGTTAAGGTATATAAGTTAAAGTATACAAGAGAGCAAATGTATTTTTTAAAATAATGGCTAAAGAAAACCCATGTAAAAATGGCTAATTGTTTTTTTTAACGTGTTTGTGTGTGTATCATGCGCACTGACATTTCCTTGTAGTGAACAGAGCAATCGTTCTGTTCGCGTCATACGGAATTGCACACTTCAAAGTGTAAGGTGCAAAAAAAGCTGATTTAGAGTTGTTCGCCTCACAGAACTAGTTCAGAACTGTCATTAATTTGATGTTCTGGGCTTCACGTCATGCTGTCTACTGCCCGGTGGGCCAATTTGACATATTCTAACGATTTTTTTTCTAGGTCAATCCAAATTTTAGTACCTAGGCGTATGTTTAGAGACTATGTGAAACAAGTGCAGCTTGAAGAAGTAGGTAGGAATATTGGATAACAATGATTTTTGTTTCTTTCTCTGTTTTAACTGGAAATAAAAAGGTACCTTTATATAAAAAGCTATCTATTAAATTTGTGATAAACACATTACCCAAAAAATAATCGGCGAAGGAAAAAAGTGAAGTTAATTTCTGATTGAATTAAGTTCATAACTGAATAATGGCTACTTATATTTGCTGCCGATTTAAACTAGTGGAGCCAGAAACCAATAGTGAAACATGGAAGAGTTTCAAATAGTGTACATACTTTTAAGTATGAAAAAAAAAATCTACTAAAAAAGTTTCACAATTTGAATTTTGCCAAGAAATCAGGTGTTCAGACCTAGGTGCACTATTTACACCTTATGAAGTGCAAGTCTTGTTTGCCTCTCAGTGCATGACGTCTGTCCCGAACATCAAAGAGGAAGAACGTGCAAGAACTTTCTGAACGAGTGCAAGTTAGGTGATGTCGTCACCACGGACCAATCAGAGGCCGAGTTGTTGACGTCATTCTAAAAATAGAACCAATGAGTCACTGGATAAAAAGGTGTTGGTTTGTGGGGGCATTCAATATTCATCTGACTTAAGTCGGACAGTACGGTTGTCTCCTCGTTTTCTAAGTTGGGTTTTTTTTCGCGACAGTTATGTGTTCAATCTGCCTTTAAAATAACAATTTATTTGCTCAAAGTGTTCTTTTTTTACTATCTCAAATGGTTCGTAATTCAAGTGTCCCGAAGATGGAACCAACATTTTACGATGAACATAATTTTTCACCAAGAGATGTTAATTCACTCAAAAGAAATATGACCCTCGACTTGAACAATCGTGGTGCTAAAAGAACCAAATTGAATACAGAAGCTGCCCCGGTTTTGTCTTCACCTGATTTGGTAATGTTGAAACTTGGTTCTCCAGAACTTGAAAAACTTATTATTGATCATCAAACTGGTCTGTCAACCCCGACTCCAACACAAATACTTTTTCCAAAAAATGTTACGGAAGAACAAGAAAGTTATGCTCGTGGTTTTATGGAGGCATTGAATGAACTGCACCACAGTGATTCTTCGCAAGGAGGAACCCATAACGAAAGTTCAAGAGGATATGTTTCTTTAGATCCACAATATTCTAACTACAATTTTGGTATGTCCCCTGATGATGGAGTTGTCATAAAGGATGAACCACAAACAGTGCCAAATATCAACTGTTCTCCGCCCGTTTCACCTATTGATATGGAGTGTCAAGAAAGAATCAAATTGGAGAGGAAACGTCAACGGAACAGAGTAGCTGCCTCAAAATGTCGTCGAAGAAAATTGGAGAGAATAGCACTTCTTGAAGAAAAAGTGAAATCATTAAAAGGTGAGAATGCAGAATTAACTCAGGTTGTAAACAGGCTGAAAGAACAAGTATACCAACTCAAAGAGCAGGTTATGGATCATGCACGAAATGGTTGTAATATTATTACAACAAATATGTGTTGATACCTACCTTGTTTCTTGTATGTTTGTGTTAAGCACCACAAAAATAATTCTTATGCTCGTTTGATTACTTTAATTGATGTATGTTCGGTACTCAAGACTCATTAGTCTTTGTTAGCCGAAGAAAGAAAAATGGTGTATACTGGAATATTCTAAAGAAAAATAGAGGTAACGCAATAAATTATATTTTCTTGTTTACTTTTGGATTGTATGAGGAGACTCTGAATTCATATATAATACATCACTTCTCCCATTTATTTTTTTCTTTTAAGAAATAGACATACAGTCGTTTCGGGAAGCACTCTCATCATCAGTATCAATAATTTATTGAAGTTATATATTTATACTAAGTGTTGACTTATTGATTGTGATTTGACAGAAGGAATGTTTACATAAAGGACAAATAAATTATACGTACTGATGGGAGTGCTTCCCGAAACGTCTGTGATTTTTTCTTTTTAATCCGCAAGAAAATAAATGGCAGAATTTGTGTGATAAATTTATTATATATTTTCTTAAGCACTCGAAAAAGGAAAATGTTGATGTAAAAACGATATATAGAAATTTAAGATGAATTCAATTAATTTATTGGTACCCAACACTGGTACCAATATAAAATAATAAATCTTAAGAAAACCTGAAAAGGAATAGTCAATCTTGGTTTGATAATAAGTTTTATTTATGCTGATCAACAGGGCTTGTTCCTTTTCGACTGTATGGGGCCACTCCTTATCTTAGCTCATCAATCAAAATATATTTTGTGGTGCGTAACACTAAGATACCAATCTTCATGTAGCTTTTCAAAAATTACTTATTTTTCTATAAACAATCTTCAAATTCTGTAAATTTTTATGTTTCCTCTGAAGGCGATGTCTTGGTTGTTGTAATTATAAAATGTAAGACATTTCTTGAAACAATAACTTCAGATTTAAAGCTTACTTGTAGCATAATCTCTGATTAGCCAGATTTTCAAATTTGAAGGTCTGGTAGAGAAATATTAAGCATTTCAATTTTTTTTTTTTCTATTGAACACCAGTGAAATGTAATACTGGAAAAGCAAGTAATAAATGAGTAACAAAGCATAGCACACGAAAATCTTTTTCAATGTTTTTTTAGACATGGTTACTTTTTATTTTGGAAATCGGTAAATACCAATACTGGAGAGGCAACTAATGGATTAATTGCAAAAAATGCGAAATTGTTTTCAATGTAGTAACCATGACCTTTAAAAACACACGTTAATATTATTCATTCAGCTGATAATTACATTAGTTACCGTACATTTCTTTGCAATTTGTGCTTTTTAATTGAAAATAAATTAAACAGCCATAAACCATTAAGGGGGCGTGGTATTGACCTTTCCTGATTAGTAATGCTTGTGTAAATAATTTGCCCTTGATAACTTTCACGATTCATTTTGACTTATTCTTAATAAATATTAAAGATACTTTTCCATTTTTGTAAGATGAGAATCAGCCAAGACATCGCCAATTTTTAATTTGCTTTTAGATTTACGTAATCACATCCATTTTATTCCTTTTTAAATATTTGATAAGCCTTACGTACTTTTTTGGAAATTCTTATTTTTGACATATTACTTAATTCAATCACTTTCTATAAATTGGTAAACAATGGTTTTGCCCTACTATTTTATATATATATATATATATTTTTAAATCGAAGTTATACAGAGATATTAAATCAAATTTAGGTGTTACATAATTACCATAAACCAAGAATCATACCGTCTAGTCAGTCTTTAAGTTAGGAAATGTTAAATATTTATCTATTAAAAATTGGTTTAATACATGAATTAAGCATAAAACCTCAAGCTGCTTAGTTAAAAAATATATATGTATAAAGAGTCAGCTGAATTGTCTTCCGTGCTTTTCTAAAAACAGGAAGGTTAAACAAGAATAATAAAGGCTTCTTTATGAATTTTTAATTAAGAAAAGGTTGATTGATGATACTTTTTCTATATTGTTTATTTTGAAATTACCTCTTGAATAAAAAAGACTTCTTAATGAATTTTTAATTAAGAAAAGGTTGATTGATGATACTTTTTCTATATTGTTTACTTTGAAATTAACTCTTGAATAATAAAGGCTTCTTAATGAATTTTTAATTAAGAAAAGGTTGATTGATGATACTTTTTCTATATTGTTTACTTTGAAATTACCTCTTGAATAATAAAGGCTTCTTAATGAATTTTTAATTAAGAAAAGGTTGATTGATGATACTTTTTCTATATTGTTTACTTTGAAATTACCTCTTGAATAATAAAGGCTTCTTTATGAATTTTTAATTAAGAAAAGGTTGATTGATGATACTTTTTCTATATTGTTTACTTTGAAATTACCTCTTGAATAATAAAGGCTTCTTAATGAATTTTTAATTATGAAAAGGTTGATTGATGATACTTTTTCTATATTGTTTACTTTGAAATTACCTCTTGAATAATAAAGGCTTCTTAATGAATTTTTAATTAAGAAAAGGTTGATTGATGATACTTTTTCTATATTGTTTACTTTGAGATTACCTCTTGAATAATAAAGGCTTCTTAATGAATTTTTAATTAAGAAAAGGTTGATTGATGATACTTTTTCTATATTGTTTACTTTGAAATTACCTCTTGAATAATAAAGGCTTCTTAATGAATTTTTAATTAAGAAAAGGTTGATTGATGATACTTTTTCTATATTGTTTACTTTGAAATTACCTCTTGAATAATAAAGGCTTCTTTATGAATTTTTAATTAAGAAAAGGTTGATTGATGATACTTTTTCTATATTGTTTACTTTGAAATTACCTCTTGAATAATAAAGGCTTCTTAATGAATTTTTAATTAAGAAAAGGTTGATTGATGATACTTTTTCTATATTGTTTACTTTGAAATTACCTCTTGAATAATAAAGGCTTCTTAATGAATTTTTAATTAAGAAAAGGTTGATTGATGATACTTTTTCTATATTGTTTACTTTGAGATTACCTCTTGAATAATAAAGGCTTCTTAATGAATTTTTAATTAAGAAAAGGTTGATTGATGATACTTTTTCTATATTGTTTACTTTGAAATTACCTCTTGAATAATAAAGGCTTCTTAATGAATTTTTAATTATGAAAAGGTTAATGGCCTCAATCAAAGAGGTTGTTGATCAAAAATAGAGGGCACGAGGATGTTGTTTTGTTGAATTCTTTTTTTCTTCTTGAGGTTGATCTCCATTTCCAATGGGTTAAACCATTGAATATCATTGAACCATATTTTTATACGAGAATGGAAACTTTTATAAAACATTTATACAAAATAACATATTCAGTTTTCCATAAAAGCACGGGGAACGCTTTAGTTAACTCACCCTGTTTTTGAAAAATGGGTGTTTATAAAACAGTTACCTATTAACCCGCCTTTGAGGAAATTTATTACATTCCTCTTTATGTATTTAATATAATTTTGTAAGTAAATATTTATTTAAAGTATATATCTATGTATTTGATCCGAAATTTCATCCTCTCTGTACCTAATTGAAGGTATGAATGGTCTTTAAAATGCTTGTAAATAATTTGTCTTATTTTTAAAGTTGTTACACAGAGTGGCATCGTAAAATAATAATTTTTATGGGTGATAATTACAATATATTTTTTAAATGTAGGTTTTATTACTTAATGACTATTTTCGGCATGCTAAAAACAGATTTGTATTAGAATTTTATTCCTGAAGCTGCAATTGATGTCAAATGTCTAGGTAAGGGCATAGCCCCTTACAATCCCAAAATTTACGTAATATGTAATAGTTGGTAGCAATATTACTGCACTTTAATTACCTAGCAGTGGAATAAGTTGTCTGCTGTAAACAATTATATGGCCATAGCTGGTGAATTGAGGTTTGGTTGTACCTTACCCCTTCAAAAAATGTTTGGCTACGCCCTTGATAATTAAAACAAAACAGTTATTTCTCTGTATATCGTTGCTTTGGGATGACAAAGTTCTATCTGACCTATAGGTAATTTTGAGATATTAAGGTTTGAAACTTGGCAGTTCCATGAAATATTTGTTAATTACTTTTCCTGCTATATGTCCTTTGATTAATATTCGCTTCATTGTTAACAATTGGATGTTTCTTCATATTAAAAAACATATATTCTCCGGTCGAAACATGTACCTTGTAGGTGCACTTAACCCCGCAACCCGCTGACACGGTCGAAACAGGTACCTTGTAGGTTCCCTGAACCCCGCGCCCTGCAGGCGTAGAGGAAATGGGACCCTTGGATGTTGCAGTTTTGGCCTTGGGTTCCTTTTATTTTAGTCCCCTGTCTTCCCGTGTCTGGCGATATCGGCATAGCAGGTATCGGTACAGTTTGTCCCGAACCTGATTCTGCCACTCGCAGGAATCCAAGAAATACGGTCTGGGAAGGCTATAATAGCCGACTGGAACAAATTGGGAGGACACTTAAATGAGAACATTACATTGGCGGTGCGACAAGCATTCGAGGAAAATTGCCCTCTGAAAGCTAAAAAAGTGCAGAGGGATGTGCCGTGGTAGAACTCGAATCTGAGTGATCTAAGGGCAAAAACCCGGAAACTTTTCAACGCCGCCAAGCGCACAGGACAGTGGGGAACTTACAAAAGGGATACACTAAACTTACTAGTGCAGACCCATTTCCCGAGGTGTACTACCTTAGGTGACTCAGAGGAGGATCGGGGGAGCTATGCAAGCAGACCCAGAAACAGGGCCCATAAAGACGACTGGCAGCTCGTCTCTCGAGTCGAGATAACTACGCCCAGGCAAAATCATTTAGGCCCATTAGTGAAAACCATGGAGAAGCTGATAGATAGGTATATCAGGGACGTGGTGTTGAAGGAAACACCTCTGCATCAAAACCAGTTTGCCTATCAAAAAGGTAAATCCTGTGAATTGGCTTTACATGAGCTGACACAGAAAATAGAGAGGACTCTACTAAACAAGGAATCGAGGGGGCGCTTTTGATAATACCTCGGTATCAACAATAATAAATTCTGTCCGAAGGTGTGGAACCGACGACATCGGTGGATCGAGAACATGCTGAAAGGCAGAATTATAAACACAACTTTGGGACTGAGCAGGTTGAGGGCAGCCGGGTGTCTGCAGGGAGGGGTATTATCCGTAGTATAACCGAGAAAGGAGTTGGAGCTGGAATACATGGGAAGACAGTCAAGGGAGATACTAGTATATCCCTAGGTGTGTATCCTACTGTGTTCCAAGCTGAAGTATATGCCATCCTCGGGTGTGCCTGGCTCATTAAGAGACGGAACATCAGGGGAGGGCGAATCTTGATATTGTCTGACAGCCAAGCAGCGCTGCGAGCTGTCATCATAGATTCCAAAATCTTCCTGGAATGCCTTCAAGCACTGCAGTCCCTGACGGACCAAAACGGAGTGGAGTTGAGATGGGCATCAGGGGTTTGAGGGCAATGAAAGGGCTGATCAACTGGCCCGGTCAGGAGCTGACAGAGAACCTATAGGACCGGAACCCTTCTGCGGGATCTCTAAGAGCACCGTAAGGGCGGCAATAAAAGGTTGGCTGACCAGGAAACACATCCAGTTCTGGAGAGGGGTCCCAAAGCAAAGACAGTCAAAACTATTTGTTGCGGAACCCTCTGAGAAAAGGAGCCGAGAGCTCCTGAATATGAACGGAATGGATCTAAGAACTATGACAGGGCTGATCACAGGACACTGTCATATGAACAAACACCTACACAATATGGGCATGGCTAGAAGCCCTCTGTGCAGGAAATGTGGCGAGGAAAATGAGACTCCGGTATTCTAAGCCAGTGCCGTGCACTAGAAAGCAGAAGATTCTACTGCTTCGGGTCTGCCATAAGGGAACCGAAGCAGGTAATGGAAGGAACGTGCAGAAGAATCCTGGACTTTATTAAAGATACAGGGCTGATGTAGGGACCAACACACACAGGGCACACAATAGGCCTACTCTGGCAGCGGTGAAACCATCAGCCCTCGGAGGAAAAAAAAAAAAAAACATTTTCACAAATAATAGAAAAAGGTATATTAAAAGCAATATTATACGAATGTCTAAAATTCACAAAAAAACTTGTCACCCCAAAGAGACGTTTTGATAATATGCAGGCGATTGTTGAATCATCTGCATATTTTTGTATTTTAGATAAGTGCAGAGACGAAAATCTTGCATATAAGGCACTTTTACCTAAAAAGCCTTAAATAGTATTACTTTTTTAAATATATTTATATATTGTAAGTTAAATTAGTTTTTATATACATATATATATATATATATATATGAAGTTTTTAATACAATTGTTTTGTGATTTTATGAGCAATCATATTTTAACTATTTTCAAAAATACAATGTGCCTTTCAATATGATCTGGTATGTATTACTAAAATAAAGAATAAATTAATGTTCTAGGATACTTTATTCTGGTCTCTTTATATTTTTATAATTAAAAAATAATATTTGTATATATACATGTGATTACATAAGTGTGCAATGTGATTAGAGAATTTGAATAATGGTATTTTTTAGTTTATATAATTTTTTTTTAAAAATATTTCTAAGAAATAAAGTATGTCATTTTATTTTATTAAATTTTTTATTTTTATTCCTATACGTATATTTTTTTTTTGTTGGAAGTTACCAATATGCCCTGGTTTTGTCAGAAAATATATATTTATGTTGAAAATTAAACAATATTATAAAATTAATTTCTCATATTTTAATTCATAGAATGTTATGAATAGTATTTTATCAACTATTTTAACGTAAATTAATAAAACAATTAAGCAAATTAAATAGACTGGAAAAGTACAAGCGGGCAAAGTCGGAATGTATATACATTTTTTTCCAGGGAACCTGGTCAGGAAAAGTTTAGAAAATGAAACTGATTACAGAAGAGCATTTATTGAATAGACAAATAAACAGCATTCATTTTCAAAAAACAATTTTTTTTTTTACACAGATAATAGCGATTCTGGAGTCAGTTTTATCTTATATAATTTTCCGGTTCACATCTCTTCTATTGAACATTGTTTTCTGACAGGAGCGTCTATCAAATGAATCCACAGACATGTCAATTCATTGAATATTTTTCGCCCCTAAAACAAAAAAAGAAGATTCGTTGTCATTCCTGATCCACACTTTGTTCCCCAGTCTCAAATTGAAAGTGTAGGAAAATATATGAAGACCCTATTATGAGCTTTCAGCCACATCCCATGTGGGCGTGGCGCTCTACCAAAACTCCCTTTTCAATGATGCTCCACAAACCACCTTCATAACACTTTTTCAAGGCCATTAATATTTATTTTAAGAAGGAAAGGTTATAAGTGCATCACCAGAAATATTCTTTTTATTGCGAGTTGTTACGTTTATAGAGCTGAGATCTCCATCTGAACCTTCCCTTTGCCTGAAAATCCAGTGTCTCTCTAGAGGTTAGAATTTAATTTTTTGAATTCAGGTAAAAAATGAATTTATGATAGATTACATAACTCAGTTTATACTGTGTATAGCTGGAGACGTAAACATTTTCACTTATGATTACCAAGTTTTAACTCACTTTTCAGGGTTTCGTTGGTTTGAAACCCTTATGAGAAACCTTTTGTGTCGTGTTTATCTGTTTGACACAAATTGTGACCAGATTATCAGCCTTTGAAATCACAACGATGCGCACCTTCATGGCCCGTACATGGGAAAAATAGTCAGAACCCAAAATAATTAATTACTGAATGCCAATTAATAATCATACAGTAATAAATCATGACACGCAGGATATAAAATTAAAGGTCTTGTCGCGCTGATTAAAAATATATTTTTAGGGAACCTTGCACGAACGAAGACAAAACCCTGTCTTTGAACGAGCAGAACTTTCGACAGCCATATCTTCCGCCTCTGATTTCAAAAATGAAAAATAACTCAATAGAATGAATACATCGACACATTTATATGCGTATCCAAAACTTTACGAAGTGGACATATTGATTTTCGAGTCAAATCGGCCTGACAGGCGGAGATCAGGGGAGGGAGCTCAGCTCAAAAACCCTAATACTATTGATGTAATGAATGTATCGACACGAAATGTAAGGATTCAGAAGTCCTTGAGTAAGACACCTATTGATTTCCAACCAAATCGGTAGATTGGTACCAGAGGGAGAGCGAAAACTTAGATTAATATGCGCTGGGGTAGTAAATTTCCGTTGGTCATCTACTTTTTTTCCTTCTTTCTTTTTTTGTGACTACCCACTCTTACATCTGTAGATCTTTGTTTATCTTCAAGATCATTAGAAAAATATAAATGTCATTTTGAAAGGAGAGAGAAAAAGAGTTAGATCATGGTTGTGAGTTGTGAAGTAACTATTAGGCTGGGGTGATGTAACTTAAAACACGATTTGTCCTTGGTTGAAGGACAAAACAGAATCTCCCCTCACGTTTCTTTATTATTATTTTTTTTCAAAAACTATGATCAGAAATAGAATATATGAAGGTGTTTCGTAAGAAATATACGGAGATCGTTACCAATAATAAATATAAGCATATTTATTGTGGGGGGGGATTGAAGGTCAATAAAATGAGGTCATCAAAAATCTTGGGACCCGCGGGGATAATTGATACTTGTTTTTATTTCCTCAGCTTAATGTGAACATTATTGAAATACTTTTTTAAAACTCCTAATTTCGAGGTATTATATAAATCAAGTAATGAGTGTAAAATACAAAATATGTTTTTTCTTGTTTTTGAAATACGTCGGCTGACATCATTCATTGGCCTGGTCTGTATGAGCCAAGGAAGTCCTCAACCGTCTCGAATCCTGGCAACTTGTGGAGGGTCTGGCCTCTTCTTTGTCTTCCTTCTGCAAACCACGCATTTTGATTTGATGTATGTGTGTTAGAGGTTGAGACCATTCTCCCTGAGGGGGAAGTCAAGAGCCATAATGGAGCATCTTATGTCTATGACCGAGCTATGTCAACATACCATCAGAATATGTCAAGATCTAAACTATTGAAGATGTGTCTGTTAGTCTGGATACCTGAGTTCTGTGTAACATCTAGGTGAATATGATCACTCAAAAGATAATCAGTTTTTCAATAATTATCACTCAGTAGCCAGCCAAGACTTCTACCACTATTTCTACAATGACATGAAAACTATCTTATCTATTGAAATGTAGTCAATAGAAGTTCGTACAAAAAAGGCTATGAATTTTCCTGGTAACTGTAAGTGTTGTTGAGATGTGGAGCTTTATTTAAATTTTATGTGAAATAGCCAAATAGATACATTTAAACGTATTTGTTATGTGGCCATAGAAGAAAAAAAACTAAGGGGTGATAGAACGTTTTCTTCAGGTAGAAGTGGGCCCTAATAAACAACTCAAAAAATCAATCATTAAAAAAAAATTGAAAAAAATGTGTATATATACTATTAAAAATGTATATATATAATAAATGTATATATTTACATATATTTATATATATATATACATACTATTTATACATTTTTAATAGTATATATACACATTTTTTTCAATTTTTTTTTAATGATTGAGTTTTTGAGTTATTTATTAGGGCCCACTTTTACCTGAAGAAAACGTTGTATCACCCCTTAGTTTTTTTTTATCCATTCAGTATATATATACATCTTTAAATACGTCAAATTTTACATACAATTTAAGTCTTTAAAAGTTCTCTATAATCATACAAAGTTTGATTTTGAAGATATTCGATTATATTTTACTTGGGAGCCATCGCGGCCATGCGGGCTAGAGCGTAGGGCTTTGGTAGCATGGTCTCACCATGTTTTGCGGGTTCGAATCTCGTCCGGGAGTGAGTTTTATTTCGTAGATAGAACTTCCTCCCGGGGTTATGGATGTCGTAAATAACTAGGTAACACCGTTATAAGAGTCATGGCTAATATGCATCATACTTAAAGCCACAAAATATATATATATATATATATATATATATATATATATATTTAGATGTAAAATATATATATTACATCTAAGAATACTCATAACCCATCAATCACCCCATATATTAACCATTTGTCCAGACATATGCTCAATACCTATCAGAAATTTATAACAAATACAAATTTGAAAAGTTGACACCTGTTAATGTTTAGCGCTGTAGGTGAAATTTGAAAAAAACCATTTATCATAACTTCGATTTTACCAATGGAATGGTATATTTTCTATTTTCAGAATGGGATTCTACTTTTTTAATGAATATTTTGCAAAGCTTACTATTTTTTCTAGGGTTTATATTTCTGAAGATATTCATGTTTTATAAATTATCAATTATTAGAAGAAAAATACTATCTAACACCGACCTCCTTCAACACGACAAAAATTTGTCGGAAGACATAGGGAGAGAATTGCTTCATTTGGGAATAAAATAAAAATAAACAAAAACCTAAATGGTCTTGTTAAATCCAATAATTACATTTTTTTATTTTTAAATATTACTAACCCCTCAGTCAGTAAGAAGTTTTTTTTCAACAAGCTGTTATGGGGAGTTTTATTTTAATCGTCTAATAGGTGTTCTTATTGTCTAACAATATATTTATGCCACATCATGGGATGCAAAAATGTTCAATAGTAGATCGGGAATGTATCCCATATTTACATACACAAATTTCATCTGAATATCAATATTATATAACATTCCAACTTTTTCGATTTATTAACGGTGGTTCTTAATCTTGTTTCAAGACAGTTCTCCATGGACACTCCTGATTTTCCTTCCAAACGCTTCTCTTGTCTTTGTACTCTTCTTTTTTCCATATAGGGACGGAAGCTTTTAACGTTTCTATTGCATAAGCTACTGCCTCAAGACTTGCAGCACGATGAGGCGATGAAATAGCCACAACCACACTTGCTTCCATTATTTTAACCTCTCCTAATCTGTGAATAGCATAACAACATAGGATAACACAGTCATATATATATATATATATTTTAAAATTTACAAATAGGTATTCACAACTGCATAAATAATAAATACAACAAGGAAATTTCCTAAAACAGTAAAATATGGCATTGTAAATATCAAGAGGGGAGAAATCAGCCAGTGGTGACACTCACTTGAAACTGAGTTGTACTCATTTATAACTCACTGTCACTGCTGCTACTAAGGAGGTCTCTAGGCTATTGGCGCTTAAGGCGTCATTGGAGAAGTGTGGCAGAATGGAGGGAACGGACTAGAGGATTACCGTTGGAACTCATGTTGGAAATATGATATTTTTCATGCTGATTTCAAATAGGCTTTCAGATTTTTCCCAACACTCTTAGATTATAAGGTTTTTAATGCATAACGTTGCTAAATAGCTTAATACTTAAACAAATCTCCCCCCCCCCCAAAAAAAAAAAAAAAAAACTATGGATGAAAGAAAACTTTTGATCGCATTAATCTCTCGCCTCTTTATGAACCCACTGCACCCTATATATCCTAATATTAACACTGTTCATTGGCAAAGAAGTATTTGAGTTCAATACAGTGCCATCTTATGAATTCTATGAAACACATTTCCAAATTTATATTTCAAAATGAAATTAGCAAACCTGTGATAAATAGCTATGTTCACGACATCAGTCCATTTGCAACGTATATCATCGCAAATTTTTTCCAACATTTTAACAGCCATTTTTTCATAAGCTTCATATTTCAATGATATAACCTGAAACATTTACTTAAATGTTAGTAAATCCAGTACTAATACATAAAATATAGTGTTATCAAAATTGTCTGATACTGAAACAAATACGTAATTCCTATATCAAAACGATATAGGAATTACGTATTTGTTGGCTTCGAGAAAATGATTGAATTTTCGTTGTTTTCATGCATCTATTCCAATAATTAGCTATACCTATATATATATATTTTTTTTCTAGAAATATCTATTCTCAAGAGTTAAAATTTCTGATATGAAACTGTTCAACCTGTATGTAGAGGTAAAACGTCGTAAGTTTTGCTAATACATTAGAAAATTATCCCCCAATGTATAATAATAACTACTAACCTCAAGTCCTTCGAAATTATCTCGAGTTGTACCGACAAACACGCACCCGGCACCGCAACTAGGCGATTTAACAAGATCCATGATGTGCTGAATGTTTATATCATCAGTGACTAATTTTATGTTGTTCATCTCAGCCTGAAAATATATTATTACTTGCAAAAATTTGACAAGAAAAGCTCCGATCTGTCGTAAGTTCAAATCTCAACTTCATAACTATAGGAGCAAGCAGGATTCGCAAAAGCTCTCATTCCACAAAACAACAAGCTCCAACAGAATTTTGTCGCAACATAGCATGTATGTATATTTACTTATAGGTATATTTTTTCATTAAACTAACCTCCACTTATGGGTGGTATAACTGCTATTTCGTCTCCTTCTTTTAGATTCACAACGCACTCAACATCTAGATACACTTCATTGAGAGCTAGGATAATGTTTTGCTGTACTTCTTGAATAGAAAATGTTTCAGTTATAGTATCTAAAAGTAATTTATATGAAATCTCTTTTGGAAGCAATAGATGAGCTTCTTTAATTCTCGCCAATTCACTAGCTTTTGCAAAAAACAAAATTTTAACATTCGCTAAATCCATGAAATTAGTCAACTGACAAAAAAATACATTATAAAAGTTGCAAATTAAACTAACCTGTAAATACTGATATGAGGCCTTTTCGTAAATTCATCCAAATAAGTTATGTAATATAAGCTCAATAAACTGACCCTACTCTAATGATTACTATCACTTTATGAAATGGTCTATCTGGTTCTATAACAGTTTCTTAGTTATTTGTTGAGTTCTTTGATTCAGATTAGGTTTTAGTCCTTTCTTATTTTTTTACACTACTTTCGTTTCTGTGTAAAATGGTTTTTAAAATGTTCTTATTGAATTGTAGTAAATATCATGAAGTTAGTATTTGCAACAAATTTACCTTTTGTTTATGTTCATGATTTTATTATTGTAGTTTGTTTTTACTTAAAAAATAATGGATCTTGAAAATCCTACGGTTTTGAATGATACGAATGGTGACGATCATACCATGCTCAAAAATGAATGGAATGGTAAAAATCATGTTTTTATATTGAGCTCTGCGGGAAAGCCTGTTTATTCCAGGTAACTAGCTTTTATATTATTGTTACAATTACTTGTGATTTCGTCGGTGTACAAAAAGTGTGAAATTTTTTTTTAACAGCTCATTCTTCGAGGTAGACATAGCTACATAAATTGGATAACGGGTATTACAGTTTTAATGAAATTTATGGCATTGTGCAAGGGAACGAAAATTGAAATTTTAGTAAAAATTCGGGAGAACAGAGACATCTTATTTCGACAGCTTAGCGATAAGTTAGCGATGTGGAAGAAAGCTTATGACTTCTCCGTGAGCCTTAGAAGAGCCAAAGGAAAGGGATGGGAACATACGTATTCTGGCCCTACTTAACAAGAGGGACTGTTGTAAGTATTTTTCTAAATGATGATACTTAAATTCGTGATTAAGTAGCCAAAACGGTTGGCCTAGCCAACAATGTATTGTGCTGTATTTTTAACTAATATTACTAACGGTTGCTGCTGTTCCATGTTTTCTTTCACTGAATCTCTCGAAAGTCCTATGATGGGATCAATGACACAATTCAAATCCCTTGGTTTTAATTAGTAAAATTTGTAGAGTATAAGTTTAATTCACTTAAGTCGTTAAAAATCACAATGGACAAAATATCATTCATTCAGTAATATGACAATTCACAGTAACTATTAAGTTTAGTTTAGAAAGCTTCTATCTTATAGAAAATACCCTCTTTACAAGTATATTTCACAAATAATAATGTCTCTGAAACAAAAATATTAATTAGCTTGAAAAAACACTTGAGGATTGCGAAAATTCCTTTGTAACTTGTGAATTTTACTTATGGTTTAAGAAAAAGAATGATATTCACAAGTTAAGGTATTTGAACGTTTTATGGAACGGGCCCAGGTTGACGGAACGCTCTGTGTTCAGATCGGTCTTAACAAATTATGGAGATTATTCCATATTAAAATATTTTGTTATTATTATTTTTAACGGACAGAACGTTCTTGCCAACCCAATACATTGTTCCATTTCTCCATGTATCGCAAAGCAATTTCCTTTTATAACGCCCGAATTAATTTACAGATATGGATCCGAAGATAAGTTAGTAACCCTTTTTGGAGTGATGCAGGCCCTCGTGTCGTTTGTTCAAGACAGTGACGACTCGATAGAAGCTATATATTTTGGAAGTAATGTTTTAGTTTTTGTAATCAAAGGACCTATTATTTTGGTTGCCGTTTCTTCGAAAAATGAAAGCGTTAAGCAACTTGTTAACCAGTTGTTGTAAGTATAATAATTTTTATTTGTAAGCATTGACTTCTTATTGAAAAATCCATCCAACTCTTTATTTTGTTATTGCTAGGTGTATAGATTGATTCCGCTGAAAATCAATACAATTCAATTCAATTCAATACGTGTCGTCCTTAGAGGGCTTTGAATTTACATTTGTAACTTTATGTTATTTTACGCGGAATCGGCCGAAGGGAAGAGGAGATCAGTGGAGGGGGCTTAACGCAAAAAACCTTGTTACTGCTGAATATATCGACACCAAATTTAGTATGTGGATTGAGAAGTCCCTGTATAAGTCAACTAGTGGTTTTTAGCCCCAAAGGAAAACGTAATTGATTAATTTGTGCTGGGGAAGTACATTGCCGGTGATTCATCGAAGAATATTTTTTCTGTGAAATTCAGGCAACAGTAACTGGCCCCATGCCCCTACTGCAGGGTTAATGTTATAATATTAGTTTATTCTATGTACGAAATACTTTGTATGATGTGTATTGTTGAGTAAACTTTGTTACAGATATGTTTACAATCAAGTAGTGAGTGTTCTCACTTTAACTCGAGTTACTCGTATTTTCGAGCAAAGGCATAATTACGATCTTCGGAGACTTCTTACCGGGTCGGAACGCCTTATAGATCATCTGCTAAATTTTACTGAAACTCAACCAGAATTTCTACTTGATGGAATTTCCTGTCTCCCATTAAACCCAGTGGTCAGAGATAGTATTTCAAACGTAATTCTATCTACATGTTCAAAAATAAAGGTGAGACTTTAATTGTATAATATCACTACATATATTGAGCAATAAGCTTGCTATAATAATTACAATAGAAACATTGAAATTAATATAATAGCCTAAGTATTACATTAATTTTATTTTACAAAATATATTACTTGGATCATATTGTAAAACCAATATAGATAGGATATAAATATGCAGGACGACTACTTCAATTCTTCGAAACGGTCGGACTCCGTAACAGGATATAACTGGTCGTACTTTTCTAAGTTTAGTCTAAAAATTTTGAAGGAATTTGATCTATTACAATTGTGCGAAACTCCGAGACCGAGTTTTCAAGATGTTCACGTTTGGTAAGGTCTCCCGAGACCGAGTTTTGAAGATGTTCACGTTTGGTAAGGTCTCCTGATCACGTATTGACCATTTTCGCGATGATGTCGTCTGTGAGCGCTCTTGGCGTTGGGTGGGCTGGTGTGTAAGGTCTACGTGGAACTCCTAAATTTTGCCTACCAAGATTTATTCAACAACTAGTACCTGTCATCGCACAGGCTCGGAACCGCCTTCGATGGACGGAGTGTCCATGGTTCTGTCACCTGTCAGATAATAAACCTAAGGGCCTCAGCTGGGTTTGAACCCGCGACTTTGAGCTCAGTAGGCCAGCACGCTACCCCTTAGCCGGCGCCCTCTATCGATCCGTAAGATACCTCATGTCAATTTTCTGTGAGTTTCCGAATAGAGGAAAAGTTACATGGACGCTCCTCCCGGAAACTTTCCGATCCATCGAGTGATTTCCATGTAGAAAGTAGTTCAATGGACAGCCCTCAGTTCCATGAATTTTCGATTCTAGCTTTTTGCTATATAAATAATCTGTTATATTCTTTAATACATAATCCTTAATACTATTTTATTTGAAAAATAATGGCAAATATTATGATAGTTCCGAACTTATGGTTCGCATTAGTGAGGATTTATGTACTTGTATTTATTTATATTTTTTTTTCAGAATTTAGTATTTGCTATACTTATCGCAGGCAATAAACTCGTAACGCTGATTCATATGAAGAAATACATTATAAAACCATCTGATTTACATTTAATTATAAATATGGTGAGCGCTTCTGAATCATTCAAGGCAGCTGAAAGTTGGACTCCCATTTGTCTACCCAACTTTGATTCCAGGTATATATTACATCTATATTTATAATATTTGGCGTTGATAAGTATACATAGGAAGTCCCAAAACATTTTTTCGAATCGTCGCTTTGAAAGTGGCACTATGGGGCAAACAATTTTAATAACTTCAAAAAGGACCATTGTTTGTTGTTGTAACTCATGCTTGGGTTTTAACTACGAGGTCATATTGCCTACTACCAGGGGGTCATTATTATATTTATTGTCCTTTGCATAGTAATTAGTAGTCCGGAGTTAAGCTGGGTTTAAATGCTCTTGTAATTAAAAAAGATTGGTAGAAATAAGTTTATGCAGTTGAATCCTTACATCTAAACCGCTTAAACAAGCCAAAAAGTTTTCTTGTCTGTGGGACTTGGAATCTATAGAGTAAAGTGACCGAAAGATTTGTCCTAGTTTTGATGGCGTCCGGGGTGAGGATTTTATACCAGTCCGGGTTTTTATAATTGATTTACAATTCTATTATAATTATAACTGATCAGTTGTATTTAAGATCGGTACTCCCGCCACCTATTCAAGATTTAAAAGTCGTCGAAAACTAACTAGACGCTAACCTAGTACAGTTTCAAACCATTGTGACTCCCCACTCATTTCTATAAAAGCCCAGGGTGGGTGCCTCGCAAAATTCATCTTGCTCACATCAAATTTAGGTCTTGCCCTTGCCCCGCTTCTGTTCCCTAAATAGAATGAGAGAATTGTTCCCCTTGTAGCATCCAAGGTTTGGACCCCCTCTTGGTTCCCTCCTATTTTTTACCTTCTAGATACCAATAATTGACAAAAGTAATTTAACTTCATTGTTTCCATTTCATTTTAATATGTGCGCAAACTAAACTGAAAATTTAAAAAAAAGTAGGTTCGTGCAAATCGATTGGCAAACATTTGCATGTAAACCCAGCTTTAGACGTAGAAACATGGGCACGTGTATTAATACTGCTATCTCTGGATCTACTGGAGAACTTGACTTGGATAGTTTAAGTATCATTCAGATGCAAGTAATTAACAAATAGCCAACTTTTGCTGACATCCATTTGCTTGTTTTGCTTCCTGCTGACCTCTGAATTTATCTCTGCTCTCATAATACAATTGTATACTAGAGAGGTAGAGGTTCCAGAATTGAGTCCTGGCAAATAAGTCGATATGTAAACTGCTTGATATTAAATTCAGTTAATTATTTGGGATAGTTTAGCTGACGGGATATAATGTGACATACTGTCAAAGCATTATTGTCATCTTAGTACTCCCTCAGGTGGAGCAATGGGGTTGCAATACTTTATTGTTTTTCTTTAAATATAGTTTTTGTTTCATTCATTTCCAATAGAACATTCTGTTTAATTATATTTGTTTGTATTTCAGTGGATACTTGCATGGGCACGTCTCGTACCTTACAGAAGACTGCCAAGCTTGTCTTCTGCTTCTTACTGTGGATACTGACCTTTTTTTTGAGTTATCCGAAGCTAAACGTAAAATAACTGAGGTAATTGAATTCTTCTTTGATAAATTTTGCGTCGAGCGGGAATAATAAAGGTGTTAAGTGACATTTAGAAAATTGAAGTTATTAAACTATTTTTTGATTTCCCTCTAAACTTGGAATAAACAGAGAAGAGTCAAGGTAAACGAAGAGAAGTCAGTTTAAGTACGTATAGTACCTCCGACCAAAATATACCTCCCCGCAATAGGTTATTCGTGTTCTTACACAATCCCATTCCATCCGCTTTATCTATAACACCTTTCTTAAGCTTATGAGGACTAGAACCATCCTTCCCCCCTCTATTTCCCCAGCTATTGTATAGAGGAAGTTTGATGTTGAGTTTTCACGGCAAGTTTATGTTTTCCGACCCCCTAAATCCATAAATAAAAACGTAGGGGAATCACCGGCAATATACTTCCCCAACTCGAATTATTTGTAATTATTTAGGTGATCATACTCCCTTCTAACCCTTTTCCTCTTTGGCTAATTTGGCTGAAAATCAAAAGGTATCCTAATATGGATGTGATGTGAGAACTTCCCGAAATGTCGTCGTAAAAAGGCACTTTTGGAAAAGTTATCAAAAAATATTATTTTAATTTTAATTTAAATAAAAAAAACTTATCTACTGTATTTATTATGTACTTTATCTACTGTATAAAATTTTTTTTTTTTTTTTTTTTTGCTCATATTTTCAAGTATGTATATGATCGAAGTCGGTCTATTGAGATTGCTGGATAAAAGTGTGTTCGAAAATAAGAGGATTCCGCGGAGTTGTTTCTCTATTGCTATTTTAGTAAGAACGAACCAAAACATACAACTTCACTTATGGTAGCCTTCCTTCGTATATAAGAGATTGCTGTTTAGAAGTGTGTTTTCCAAAAGAAGAGGATTCCGCGGAGTTGCGTCCAAACTAAATCTTACATTTTCTCTATTGCTATTTTAGTAAGAACGAATCAAAACATACTTTTCATCTCTACTTATGGTAGCCTTTCTTGACGTATCTTATTACCATGTTATGATTTAACGGAAATAAAATAATTATTATCATTATTATTAATGGGGTTCTGGATTCACATACGAGATTTCGTGCCGATATATTCATAATATCGGGAGTCCGAGACAAGGTCGAATAACATGAAATTCCGCTGAAACTCAAGATGGAATTTTCTACCGATTATACAGCTTCCCCTATACTATGCATAGATCGGGAAGTTAAATTTGTCTGCGAACACAATACTGTTTTTAAAGGGGGCGTAACTTCCAAACCGTAGTAACACGATGGGTTGAAGATTTCGATACAGAATTTATGTGTGGCTTCAGAAGTCCACTTTGACTTCCAATCAATTAGGGGAAAAGAGAAGAACAGTTTAGGGGAGAGTGAAACATGATTTATTACAAATATTTCGTGCTGGGGAAGTATATTGCCTGTGATTCACCTACTTTTTTTTACTTTTGTACATTTTTTAAAAATGTTCACTTTATATTTTTATTGGTCATATTTACTGATGATATAATTCTTTTTATTTTTTAGAAATTGAAGAAAAATAATAGTATAACTGCTATAAATAAAGCAATTAGTACCCCAGTTCTTTCTATGAACAATATAAACGTAAGTCAGGTTAGACATTTTCTGTACAAATGCAAGAAGAACAGTCACATAATGGCGCCGCCGATCGTAGCCCCCTACAGTACTTCTGAATCGGCTCAGAAACTTTTTCATCAGTACCAGATGTTACATAGTACAATTCACAGCAATATTTCAAAACTTAAGTTGTTTTCACAGCAGTTTTTGACAGAATTTATGTTGGGTTGGGTAAGATTTCCTTAATATTATTATTTCTAGTCTATTTATTTTTGCTGTCTGTTGAGAAGGCTTAGCAATAAACCGCTGACTGGTTCTACTCAAAAATTAAGAGAATTGCCGGGAGAATCCTTTTAAAAAAATTAAAGCGCCGATTTAGTGAATTTGAAAAATAAAATAAATTGTAGAAGATATTTTATCAAAGTCATAGATATAATAAAAAAAAAAAAAAGGGTGTTGTGAGATCGACCCCCTCAGGGGGTCAGGAGCACCCAAAAAAAAAAAATTATAGTAAAAAATAAATGCAAGAAATATATTTACACGAAATAAAAAGAAAATAGACAATATAGTCAATGAAAAAAAAAAAGGCTCAAGCTTGACTTATAAGTTCTTTCTCAACAGCTCAAATCTGAATTAATTTCATACAATTTTACCGGTTCCTTGAATGTTTTTTAATTATTGTTATTTTTAGGTTACAGAAAAATTTGAACTGTACGTCACGTTGGAACCTATTATATCAAAATCTGCGAGCATTGATTCTGTTGATAAATTACTCAAATGGATACAAAAGGAAGAGGATAAATTCTTTATAGCAAATTTTGCTACATTTTGATGTATTCATTTAATAATCTGTTGGTGAAATAAAACAAGAAATTTAATAAATATTATATTTTCAAAATATGTTTTTAGATTGTTTTCTGACATTTTTAAATAAATATTTCAAAATAAGTTGTAACTTGTTTTAAAGAAGAGATTCCTAACTACATCCATCACATGTTCTAAGATTTTATAAAGGTTTTAACTAAATTTATGAATTCATTCGGTTTTTCTGCATGCAACCAATGACCTGCATCCAAATATTTAAATTCAGCTTTAGGAAACATTTTCAATATGTCAACTTCATCTTCGACCCTAAAACAATATGAAACAAATTCAATATTATAAAATATAGTTTAGATAGTAGTTATTTAACGTTCACAAAATACATATCTTTGGCTCCTTGCTCGAATTGTGTAACCCACAAAAATAATTCAGAGTTTTGCTATCGAATTCTTTATCGCTAGAGACAGAATTTCTTTACTACATTTCTTTTTCACTACTGAATAAATTTACGAACCATGCCAACAGGATGGTATAAAGGGAATTTTACACTACACATTTTGTATATTTGGGTATTTTTTCCAATTATTAATTTGCATTTTTATTTATTTATGCTCATTCGAAATCGGAAACACTCGGTATCTTGTGTGAAGTTGAACTGTTTCTTCAATGTCTTCCGTAGTCAACGAGAGCATGAGACGTTTGTTCAAGCGAAGATCAAGTCAGAAGGTATCCCATCCCATCTTTCCCTAGGCTTACAAATGTTTTACACTTACTAGTGCACGCATTACTACGTCACACGATACATGAACTATTACAATGTAGGTATAATATTTTTTCCTAGATATTAACTAATATATGTCTAATATTTGAAAAACTTGAGTTATAAGCCACATTGATTGATGTGGTAATTAGGGACGAACTACCTACAAGCAGTCGCCTAAAATTCATTAAAAAATACATTGTAAAACTTACCGAAGGTAGTCAGACTTTTTTCCGCCAATAAACAATGTTGGTTTATCACAGATTTTAGTGACATGAGGAAAATTCATGATTGCATTTTGAAATGCTTTTTTTAAACTACTCAAATTCATACGCCACATGTAATTCCCTTCCTTATTTATCAAATTGGTGAGTAAAAAGTTTCGAACTTCATCTTCCTGACATATTTAAGCTTAATTAAATTATCATAAAGCATTAAATAACAATTGTGCCAGTTATCGAGAGGTTGACCAAAACAGGCGCAAGAGGACCTCGTCATTGCTAAATACACAAGAATGACTGGATTATCAATATAGGAAAATATATTCAAGAAATGATAAGAATATATATATTGCAAAACCAGAATTCTGAATCGACATTCACAGTGAACAATAATAACAGAAACCTATGATTTTTTAAATTATTATTTGTTTATTTTTTTTCACCTTTAAAAAATGTGTTATTTCAAGAGTAGACCAGTGACAGACAAATAAAAAAATTTCTGCATATTACACAGTTTGAATTGGCTAGTAATAGGATACGCGAGGCCCTGTGCGCTCGGGTCTCATTTTCGTACTGCTTTTGATCAACCTGTCAAAAAACCGAGAATAGAAATATTTTTTATTAGCAGGGCGTCATAAATAGATGTCCATCCCATATTTATTGTAAATTTTGAATTTTTTTGGGTTTTGCATTAAATTTGAATTCTAGCAAAGAATTCAGTTTCAATTATGAAATCTGTTTTGATAATAATTGCAGAGATGTTTCTAAGTATTTAGTTATTAGATTCAAGGTTACACTCGGGGCTATCTATACATATGTTGGGCGCAAAGTCCAACCATTTTCAGAATAATGCACTTTTATCCAAACCCGAAAGACCACATTTCGGGCTTTGGACTTCTCAAAATGACGAAACTAGGATTGGTAAAATGCCCAACATTAGACCAAGGTTTGTGCAAATGCTAGACACCCAATATCTGAAATGAATTAGATAATCGGCTCATGTGAACAGTCGTTAAAAGCTTAAACAAAAAAACTTACGTATTATTGTTTTAGTTTCTACCTTTGGGTGAAAGGAATGTTCAATTCGAGGATTGGATAAATTATTCGGACAATCACCGAATTAGAACTTAGCACCCAACATATATTTAAAAAAAAGTAACCATTTTACCAAAAATATAAATAATACAAATTCCAATGATGGCTCAATGAGCAATTAATGACCTAGGAATAATACAGAAAAAAATGGTCGGGGTCGTGAAATTGTAAAGTCACGTGACCTCGTTTCAAATATTTACTTAAAAATGAACTATTTAGTTCTGGATATGAGCGTAATTCAACCATCAAACTGAGTTCATAGAGGTGCTAGTATTATATTGGTGAAATAATACTCACCGGAATGTACTTTGAAAGGTATTCGTCAGCTTTTTTCCTAACTTCAGACATTAATAATTGATTATCAAATTTAACAGAGCTCATAGCCTTAAAATATTCCTCCATTGCGGCCATCTGGTTACTTGCAGATATGTGGGAGATATCAACTACAATGAGTTTATTAACTGTTTCAGGCTAGAAATAAATATATACACCTATATTTATATATAAAAATTATAATATAAAAATCTGAGTTTAATAGGAAGTTGTTTTGTGCAACGTTGTGCAAAATATCTTCACTAATATTTATGAAAAACACAAATTCCTAAAATCATAGTTGTGTGTAAATATATTTTTATATATTTAGTTTTAGAATTCAAGAAAAATATGTGACCCCACTTCAAATAATAAAGTTGCGTTTGATATCCCCATATGATACTTTAAAAAAAATGTTATGGTAGATTCTTCGCAAAAAATAATGAGACGTCCATACCAATTCTTTGTAACTCGCATATTTATAGTGAAAACACGCTGATCTTATAAGAATGCGACACCCTATACACATATATTTATCATTCACATTCTTGAAGAACCAACGGTTTTCCTCTGAAAATATGCGATTTACAAAAATATCTGTAATGGATCTCTCCATAATGTTTGCCAAGCAGATTAAGCGGTCCTCTAAATTTGCTTACATACGTCAAGGCATATAGCATTACAGCTCTTCCACCCATACTATGTCCCAGTAAGTTCACTTGCCGCATGCCCAAATTTTCAATCAAATGCCGAATATCTTCCACCAAGAGATGATACGAAAAATCTTCAGTATGAGGACTCTCGCCATGATTTCTAGCATCAACAGCAATCACCTGAAACACATGTAAAACATAGGCACCAATAAAATAAGTACTTGAGCGAGAACGATTGCAGAAAATATACCTCTGCGACTTTTTGTTTACATACGGTTTTTTTTTCATGGAATGGTGTTTTTTATTTTAAGGCCTTTAACAACAAATAATTGAATCATCAAATTTACTTATGCCCATATTACCGATTGTAAATATTCAAAATGAAAAAATTGTAGGTCCAAGAACTCCGGCAGAAGATACGATTTCGCAAACGTTTCACAGGAAAAGCTTTCAATCAACTAAAAGAAATGTTACTTAACAACTTTTTAAAAAGACAAAAAACTATAATTTAGCTTGTATACGTCTTTGTATGTATGTACATAGACTCGTTTTCAACTTTGGTACGGATGGACCACAAATATGTTTATTGCAATTAACTACTTTAAATTCTGGCAACGCTGCAAAAGTTTACAATAGGCGTAAGCAAAAAAATCCGAGCACCTCCAACACCTAAGATGGCACACAAAATATAAGTAAAAATAGAGTTTTTGTCTATGGAGAAATTCCTAAAGCCATTTTGGTAAAGATCCATGTAAACGTTTCAAAAACGTATGTAATTGGTCATACCTTGTTGCCTGTTATGTTATTAATTGCTTTAGAAAGTGAACTCCAATTGTTCTTAGACCCAAATAACCCATGCATTATAAAAAGGGGAGGTTCAGAATTAATGTTATTGCTCTTCGCTGCATCATGTGTGAAGAAAGACATTTTTACAGGTTTTAAGTTAGAGCTGAAACAAAAAACAACATATATAACAAAATTGAACTTTAATCATTTTAATACTGCATGTTATAAAACAAGTCGCAAACCCCTATATTTTCAAAAATGTCTATTGATTATTAGATATGAGCAAAATCTATTACTTCATTATTCAAATAGTTTTTACTTTAGGGTTGTATAAGGAGATTCTGAATTTATAATAACATATATTTTTTTCGCAGCTTTATTCTTCTCCTAATCTATTCTCTGGTGTTTACAACCAAGCAAATAGACGTTTCGGGAAACTCCCATCATCAATATCTATAGTTTATTTGCTGATCTTTATTGTAATCAATTTTTCCTTATATTGATCATATTCTTTATGCAGAATAATCTTTACGAGTCGCCCTTTAAACTTTTATTCTTGACTTGATAATCAATATAAGGAAAACATAGATTACAATAAAGATCAGCAAATAAATTATAACTACTGATGATGGGAGTTTTTCCCGAAACGTCTACTAGCTAGGTAAAGACCAAAAAATAAATTGGAAGAATTGAAAAAAAATATATATATATATATTAATACTTTTTACTTTCACAACTATATGCAGAATATGGAAAGTTATGTAGAGAGTTTACTCCGTAGTTCTACCTTTTCAGAACATGAGAATCCAAAAAATGGCTAAAAAAAAATATGCGGACAGGACGTCTCCCAATAGAATGAATGTAAAACGAAATTTAAGATGAGAATTGAGCAGTCCATAATTGAGGCACTATTTGATTTTCAACAACATCGGCCGAATAGATGCGGAGGTTGAGGGGGCTCAACTCAGATATAACTGCTGATGCAATGAAGTCCATGATTGGAACCTTTTGATATTCAGTCAAATTGACCGAAGAGGAATTATACTTTTTATAAGTGGATCCTGAAATTTATAAATGATATTTATTTTCAGGCAAAGGAGAGAGGGAAATCTAAAACAGTAGGCAAAGGATAAATGCGAGGCGGGTACGTGCATTACTAGAAAACACCGACCCTTTTTTTATATACCTACGTACATATGTATGCACTAAATAACCATTCTATAACGGCAATTTTAAAACTGCTCTAATACATCGCAAGGAAGACCCTACCAATTCGTACCTCATACAAGCCCGCAGGGTCCCAAAATTGCTCATAATTTACAAATTGAATTTATTATTCAGACTTCTGTTTATTATTTGAGTTTCAAGGAGTTACTGTTTTACTTAGAGTCTATATTTCACAATTACATACCTTGATTGATGACCAGAAAAATTAGCAGTATTAGAACAGAATGATCTTATTAAAACGTTTGAGTAAGATCTTTGGGAAATTTCCGAAAAGATACATTTTGCCATATTATTTATTTTTTGCTCGAAAAATAACCTATCTTATAACCTTGTAAAAGGAACGAAATTGATAGCAAATAAAAAAAAATCGACCTCTTTATGTCTGAAATACCTTTATAATAATCAAAACATGTTAGCCCTAGCAATAACTAGGTATTTCTGATGGTATGTACCTTTCTCGACAGCATTGGAGTAAATACTAAAATAATAAATTCTTGATGTGAAGTTAAAAAGCGTTACCGCAATATGACACATCTACTGTATAATATACTGAGTGACATATCCATAATATTCTTGTGTTAAAAATCTATTTTAGAGAGAGTGGCGGGAGACAAAACGAAAATTCGCCTTGATACCATCGTGCGGACACTGACCTAATTAAACAAAATGGTTAGTGCGGCCACTAGACTACACTTCCATCTCTTAAAACATTGGCAACCAGCAGTTGTTCCCGGCGTTGCCCGAGAAAGTCACTAATTTTTGGAGGGGCCGGCTGCTACAGATGTGGGAGCAAATTGTTTTTCTGTTGAAAATATTGTGGGTTGAGGGGGGAGAACTAACTGATTTCGGCCTGATACTAACGTAAGCACACTGTTAAATAAATTAAATTAGCAGTGTGCCACTAGACTACACTTACATATTTTGAAATATTGGCTACTAGCAGTGGCACACGAAGTAGCACGGGAAAGATACTATTTTTCATGTCATTTCGATTATTCTGGCAGTGAAATAGCGTATTACTATTTCAACGAATGCAATTTGAACTATTTTTGAAGGAGGGAAAGGGATGAAATTGAAATAGATTGAATACTGCCAGTGTTTTTGTTTGACTTAAGTTAGGAGTCAGAGCTTCTCCCAATCCTTTGAAATGATTACACATTAACTACATTTTTGAATAGATTATTCTTGTTTATATTTTCCTCACTACCGGAAAGGTTATAGAGGTTTCCCTGAGATTTGAAACGTATTCCTATAATTTAAAAGAGGAAGTCTTCAGACTTCATTAAAATAAAAAAAAAAAAAATTGTTTAGCAATTCTCGAGTCAAGGACGGCCCCCCGAGAGGAATTACTCCTGCAGTTATCCAAGATTTGTAAGTTTCCCCGTTAGCTTAGAGCTAAGATCAAGCTTTATAAACAATTATATTTAAGGGAGAAAGAAATGAATTGATAGCAAAAACAGAAGTTAATATCAATTCCTTAATTAATAGATCCCATTCCTATCCCGGTAATTTAGTAGTTTTTAATATTTAAATTACTCATAGTACATAGTTTTATTATTATTTCACTGTACTTGGCACATTTAATGAAATTAAAAAATAATGTCTTGCTATAAGTGTTGTTATTAATTGTTATCAGTGGCAAAGGTTGGCAGTGTGCAAGGTTTTCATTTCTCCACTATATAACCTTCCTGGCAAACGGTTTGATCCTGTATGAAGTAGTTGCGAAGAATCTCGAATGAGGATGGCCAAGTCGAAGGTACGCGGAGACAACAAAGTAACCGTGGTTTTGGGAGCACAATGGGGCGACGAAGGGAAAGGTAAAGTTGTTGATATGCTGGCATCCTCAGCTGATCTCGTTTGCCGCTGTCAGGTGAGCTACAATTTACTTATTCTCCCTCCGATTTTAAAGAATTACTCCTTCATATTAAGTCCTCATAATTTTCCGAAATATTTTATACAAATGAACATTTTTTAGCAACTTTTTTTTTTGTAGTGAAAACGCCCTAAATTCATTCGACAATGTATTCTCTGCTACAATGTGCCGATTTACATACATACTTGCTTCACTGTTCTTCTTGTGAACATCTTAATTTTACGATGTCAATTTATTTTGTCAATGATAATAGTTGCTTTCTTCATATTTATTTTTAGTTAAACTTTAATTACAATATTCTTAATTATTGAAGCTCTGTCGTGATTGTTATTTTTTAAATACAATGTAAATCATCCATTAAAGACTTAAAGGGAACATCACCAATTGATTCTTAAATCCGATACTATTTATATCTCATATCTTTAAGCACATTTAACAGAAAAATTGAAGTAAAAATTGTATCAAAAACATTTATCCAAATAACAGAAAAAAAAAGATTTTATCTACCTATCCTTAATTATGCAATAGACAGGTCACATTTTAATACTATAGTAGAAAAGTTTTCAGTAATTTTAAGGACTATTAAAATAAAACACAAGAAGTAGGGATACAATGTGCGAAGGAGGTTTGAGAGAAAGAAAGAACTGTAAGGGTTCGAGGAGTCTCTTATTGCTTACTTTTCCAGCTAATTCTTTATTATTCTTATATACAATTTATTATAATAAAAAATATTCGAGTTTTTGTCACTATTACCGGCTTTTTCATCATATTCGTTACGCCTTTGTATAGGATGGGAACTGAGATTTCTGATTTCGTTCTTATAATTTATGTATTATTTTATCCGGAGTTCTTACAGAGTGAAATCCTCTGTTAATGAACTTTTCCGTCGAAATAATTTTGGTAATCTGTAATATTTTTATTCTAGTTTATTTGTTCATGAAGTTATCATACGCTTTGCTGCTGTATTTTTAAATCAGACTACATTGTAGTTTTATATTGATGTTACCTAACACAGTTATGCATTTGGTCTTTGTAACCTTGAATTCATTTTATTCACGACTCGCATAATAAGTACGTTTTATTATTGAGACTAACTGAAACATTTTTTGTTGTTGGTGTTTCGTATGGAACTTATGTTGGTCAACCTAAGTTGGGCGTTGTCCGAAATGGCGGACGTTTATACAAGATGAATGTTATTGTTGGAAATAGACGATGATGATAAGGAACTAACAAAATAAATACTGTAACTGTATGAAAGAGTCTTTCTGTGAGAATGATTTTTTTTTTTATTTACAGTCCAAATTCTTATCTAAACTATGTGAGCAAGATATTTTTTACAAATGAGTCAATTCAGTCTGAAAAAAGTATGTAATTCCCTACTTTGTACCTTAAGGTGGTTCTTTTCTGTAGTTTTCCCCCTGTTATTGCATCTCTGTCTCTTAGATTTTTGAGAAAATGCTTAGCGGTATAACATGTCGTCCTAACTAAATATTAAAACAACAAGGTTTTTCTCTCAAAGTAGCTTACTTACAAATGTACGACACGTACGCACAACGAAGAAGTGAGTTTAACGTAGAGACATCAAAATTGATATGTGAATGTAGTGCCGCAACTTAACCTCAGGAAAAATATAAGTTTTTGAGAAATCAAGAGCACTGGAAATATGCCCATAGTTGCACTGTACCAAAAATTAAATATTTTTCCCAAAATACAAGTGGGGGATATCAAATTAAAGGTACTGGATTCCTTTAATTAATTTTCAAAAATTTTCAAGATGGCTGCTGTTAATGGTGCAAATGCGTGCGGAGCTTCTGGAACGCATGGTTATGCGCCTAGACATGAAATTTAGATTTTTTTATAGGTATGTGCCGTTCCGGGTGGAACGGAATGAGGGACCTCCTTGCGTTCCGAGAACTGTTGAGTAGCAAATCGTTCCAGAAGTCTTACCAGGGACTAATTAAAAAAAACGTATTTTGAGTTATCAAACTATTCTAAGAGGTCGGGGGTTTGAGTGGATGGTCTACTGGCGTTTTAATATATTTTCAAGGGATGAAAGACCCCAGAATTACTCTCATTAGCAAGATCGATATTATTTCTATTATCTATGTCTTAGGTTTAGCGTTCCGAGAACTGTTGAGTAGCAAATCGTTCCAGAAGTCTTACCAAGGACTAATTAAAAAAAACGTATTTTGAGTTATCAAACTATTTTAAGAGGTCGGGGGTTTGAGTATCCATCCGGTCTACTGGCGTTTTAATATATTTTCAAGGGATGAAAGACCCCAGAATTACTCTCATTAGCAAGATCGATATTATTTCTATTATCTATGTCTTAGGTTTAGGTTGGTGGCCCGAATGTTTTTACTTGATTGTTTTCCTAAACCTCAACTTTCAAAATTCTCCTAAAATTTGCTCCAGTTTAAACGAATACAGACCTTATTAAAATGCGCTCCACCGGGGAGATAGCGTTACTAGCGCGTTCATTAGGATAAGTTAACTTCTGATTATTCATAGAAATAAGAACAAGAGAAGGAATGATTCGATCTTGTCGGAGGCTGTAAACACAGACTGGGCTACATTGTCCAATAACCGCTTTACTCTATGCAATATTGACGGTGCTTCAATAATTAAAAAAAAATAACATTTTTCAATATTTTTTGCAAACTTTCAATCTAACCTTTACATATGAGCCCTGATGGTAGCCTTCGATATTCTCTACCTATAGTGCAAGTTTGGCTCAGTTCCTATCGTTCCACCGTTTCTTTGTAAGCTGGCCGGCTGACACAATTAGTACTTATTACTCAACCGATTATCTAATGGAATTTAACAAAATAATTGGATCAGATGTAATTTAAGAGGTAAACATATTAACATAATAAACTGATGAAATAAGGTAATATAAAGAAGATTACACAAATAAATCCGGCAATTTCATATTATATTTATTTAAATAAAATTGGAGATAAGGAAATTCAATAGCAAATGTTTTTAGATAAGGAAGTTGATTTTGTAGATAGCACACTTATGAATGATAAGCAAACAATTACTAGAATATGAAGACGAGATAAGAAAACAGTAGTGGAATCACAGCTAGTGTACTTCCTCAACTCAAATTATTAATAATAAATTAAGATTCCGCTTTTCCTCTGAAACTTTTTTCTCCCTTGGACGGCTTGGGCTGAAAATCGGACGGTGTCTTAGTTATGGACTAATGAACCAACATATAAAATTTCGTGTCGATACATTCTTCACATGAGCAGTATTAGGGGTTTTCAGTTAATCCCTTCCCTCTCATCTCTGTCCAGTCCCTATTTTGCTTAAAATCAATCTACCCTTTAGAGACCAACGTATAACATTTCGATAATCCACTGCCTCAAAGATTATCATTTGGCAAATCGTTTGAAAGCTTAGGAATGCACATGATTAATCAGATATTATTTTTGCCCATACTCGCATTGTTTAGGATGGAGGCCAATTAATGTTGAAAATCTTCAATGAAGTAACTTTTGCCGTCACTTCAACTTTGTACGAGTAATCACAAAAACGTGAAGGCAACAGTTTATCACTTCAATAAGTCCTTCAAAACGAGGACCTACTCGACCCCCAGTACTGCATAACTTTTTAGAGATGACCACCCTATGTAAATATACCGTTATCGGGGTATAATAATATATCTGAATATATCGCATTCACAGACACACACACATACAGATTATTTTTTTTTTTCATTTTTGGAATCAGGAGGTCGGGAAACATAAAATTCCGTTGAAAACGTAGCATCGAATTTCTGACCGATTACATAACTTGCCCTATACGTCGTATAGCTGTAAGTAAAAATGCATAACTCGTTGAAGAAAAAAAAGTTTTAATCCTTAATATTTGGCATTTGAAAATCATATTACTAGAATTCTCTGAACAAAATGCACAGAGGAAATCCTAGATATGACATTGGCACGACCCACGCTTAACATGGATTGACCAAAATACTGAGTTTTGCATTTTTGTTATTTGTTATCTAGCCAGTATGACTTGCCATAAGGGGAAAAAAAGTTGTGAATATCTACTATGGTAATCCGCTGTCTTTACGCTGCTTCTTTGTACACGGACTTTCGTTCTTGATTCCGTCACGAAAATACTCCGTATATGCCGGAACCTGAAAAATCGGGAGAAAAGTGTATTTCATTGACAGGAATTATTGTAGGGACGACGACCAAGATATTATACGAAAATGGTGCAGCTAAGAAACCATGGAGAGGTTGTTCATATCCAAATTAGGAGAAGTAATTTTTGTTTGAAGTCCATGAGCTGTCCAGATTATTTTGTTGATCAAATTTTAATTTGTTTTAAAAATAATATATATGTATAATATTATAAATTATATTTTATTTTAGGGAGGCAACAACGCTGGACATACAGTAGTTGTAGAAAAACAAGAGTATGATTTTCATCTGTTGCCCAGTGGAATCATCAATCCTAAGTGCAAATCCATTATAGGTAATAAGCTTTTTTTTAAAAATATTATTTTATTATAATTTATTTATTTATTACATTTTGTATAGCATAATAGATATTACGGAAGATACAGGAGATCCTCTCAACGTGGGTTCTGAAACTTTTTTTCTTTGCTACAGACAAATACCTTTCAACTTCATGTCAATGATTATCATCCGGTATAATTTTTAAAATTTAATGTGTTACGTTGTCTTTATTCTGTTTGTGGTTATATCGTACGATTACTTTGAAGGGCATTGGGAATATTATTTATATAAATAAACCTGAATGTCTGTCATTCTGTTTGTCCGGGCATCACACATAATCGGCTGAACGTGTAATCACAAAACTTTGAGGGTATTTAAAGTATGACCCCTTAAAATATAGGCTGAGTGGCACCCAGAAATTTCCAATTATAGGTAGGTGCCTACATTTTTTTTTATATCAAAAATATGATTTTTTTTTTTTTGGGGGGGGGGGGGGAGATAAAGACAACGTTATTCTTTATAATCAAGTATCAAATTTTGTACATATTTATTATAGGACCAAGTAATAAGACGCAACGTTACTCTGGGAGTACTTTGAATATAATACTGAGCGTAAAATCGTGGGTCGGAACCTGGCCGAGGGGAACCCTCTTAACCCTCACTCCGTCCTTCGGATGGGACGCTAAGCGATGGTCCCGAGCCTTTACGATGTCTCGTTAAAGACCCTAACCCTAAGTGAATAAAAATTTAGGGTCGGCAAAATTTAGGACTCTCATAATAGAGTCGGGTTCATGTCCACTAGAACGACGAAAGAGCGCTCTGATAGACCTCGTAGTTAAAGCTCGGACATGAGTCACAATAACTCTCTAACTACATATTACCTGGGAGTACTATGGGGGCAGTCGAGTGATTATGAGATAAGAAATGCGACTTTCGCTTTATCGTATGAGCTCTGTGACCTATTCTATTACAAAAAGGACTATTATATTACAAATTATTGAAATCTTTCTGATTCTATTTACTTTAATAGCAATAGCAAAAACAAAAATAAAAACGTATTCATTCTGACTGACCCAGTATTCTTAATTATTTTTTAATAATTAGTACTTATTCTCAGGTAACGGAGTAGTGGTTCATCTTCCTGGACTTTTTGAAGAACTTGAGAAAAATGAAACGAAGGGATTGGTCGGTTGGAGGGACCGACTGCTAATTTCTGACCGGGCTCATCTCGTTTTTGATTTTCATCAGGTACTCAATTAGTCAGTAGCGTAACGTAAATTATATTTGAACTTAAAATAGTTGGTAGGGGGCGTGACTTACCTTCCACCACCCCACTACCCACAGTACGCTGTTGACACAAAAAAAACATTGAAAATATCATCTGATTTTTTTTCTCTTTTATTAGTATTATCTTTTGTCAGGTCATTAATATTATTATTATTTTCAGAAAGTGGATGGTCTTCAGGAAATGGAGAAAGGCCAGAAGTCTCTTGGCACTACAAAGAAGGGCATTGGACCGGCCTATTCATCAAAGGCTACCAGAAATGGTATTAGGATAGCTGATCTTTTGGGAGATTTTACATTATTTTCCGAGAAGTAAGTTCAGGGAATTACATTCCAGCAATTCAATTATCAGCAACTCCGACTATCTATCCAACAATGAAATCGATTGGATTATCAGACTCCACTATACGAGGCGTGCGGTATCCATGCCACTGTTCATCGGCACTTTTTACCCTAAATCAGTGGATGTACATTATTTAAATATTTTAATGCTAAACATACAATTTCATTCAGTCCGTCATCATAATAGATAATTTGAATGGGGGAAAAATGTCAGAAAGACATTTGAAACATTTGAAAAAAAAAAAAAGAAATATGTGAATTTTTTCTGGTTCGATAATTGAGATCCTCCCTTTCATCAACTCACTTGGGGTGAAAGAAGGGCTCTTCTGACCCACTCACATTGGTTTTAGAAGGGGGGAAGAGGAGTGGCAGTTAGACTCTCCCACTCCGCTCCACTTCCTTAATTCGTTGCCTTTACTACAATTTATTTAGCATGTTATGGTTTATATAACTTCCTATAATTTACGAGGTTGCATATTTTAACACTTGTTTGTTAATATTAATTTTTTTTTTCAGATTCGTCAACTTAGTTAATGCCTTCAAAAGAGTTTTTCCTGACTTGGAAGTAGATGTGCAGGCGGAACTAAATAACTACAAGAATTATGCTGAGCAATTACGTCCCTTAGTCGTGGAAACCGTGTCTTACATACATTCCGCAATCAATAATGGGAAGACAATTCTTGTAGAGGGTGCTAATGCAGCCATGCTTGATATTGATTTTGGTAAGCATTTTCAAATTATTACATAAACCTTCAATGTGATTGAATTTCTCCATAATATTTTGTAATGTACTGCTTATTGCAGGAACATATCCTTACGTGACCTCATCAAACTGCAGTATTGGGGGCGTATGTACAGGCCTGGGGATTCCTCCCTCTACGATTGGGGAAGTGGTGGGAGTAGTCAAGGCTTATACCACTCGTGTGGGCGATGGACCTTTTCCTACAGAATTAACTGATGTAATTACTATTAATTATTATTTCTCCACTGGAACTAAAGAATATGATAATTATCGAGTATTTTTAGCCAATTTTTCTTTATTCAGTTTTTTTATCGCCAAATTATATGCCAGTATGTCGTATTACAGCTTTATTAGGTTTTTTTATTATTTATTTTTTCATAACACTCATGTAGGAATTTTCATGTTACTCATAACCCTCATGTTGGAGTGTGATATGATCATAACCCTCGTGTGGAGTGTGTTTTTGTACATATTTTGATACATAATCTACTATAACGCGAGAGTTGTGAATGAAGCTGATCAAAAAATGTAATACAACGAAATTTGCGCATATAAGATGATGGGAAGTTAATTGAACTAAGACAATTGGTCCAAATAGGCTTGTTAGTTATTTTATTATTTACATGTTTATCTGTACTTTCCTTTTTTTGTTATTAGAATTATTTTTGTATTTAAAACATGGATTCTTAGTTACATGTAAGACACTTTACATGAACTTATAAAATGTCTGACATTAAAAAAGACCCATCTTCAAACTGCCTTCTGATTTCTGTTGTTTTGTGTATACATTGGCCACCATTTTTAAAAATTATTTGGGTATTATTATTATTATTATTTTAGGATATTGGCGAATTATTGCAAACGAGAGGTGGTGAAATAGGGTGCACGACTAAGCGGAAAAGGCGTTGCGGATGGCTGGATATTCCTGTATTGCAGTACACATCCATGGTGAATGGATATACCTCGTGAGTAATTGAGAAATGTTTATATAACAGGACCTAATCTGTTGAGAAACCTAATGAACTTAGGTCCATTTTTAGTTCATTTTGAGTTATACATATTGATGCCATATTTATAACAGGAATTAACCTAGTTGGACGATTTTGACAGTAACTTCACTTTTCGCTGAGATATTGCATTTAATTTGACCGCAGGGTTATATCTTCAGAGTCCACGGAACACCATGTAATCCACTACTCTCCTTCACATTGAATCTATAATTTATTATTAAAGGGCCTATTGATACATCAGTTGAGTTCTCCGTTCTGTTTTCAGTTTGACTGAAAGAGTGTGGTGTATTTACACGATTGAGTTCATTTCTCATTTGTGATCAATGAAACATGGGCCAGGAAGTACTCAATGCTGTTCTGGTATTAACTTTTAAAATAAAAATTGCCATGGCTCCAGTGCTATGGAGCTGAAATAGATTTGCGTGAAGAGTTAATGATACAGTTAAGAAAAAGAATAAGAAAATGATTATCTCGCAGATAGTAAAAATATTTTTCTTTGAAGTGTATATCTCAAAACCCTAATAACTGCTAATGTTATGAATGTATGGACTTCAAATTTTATATATTGATCCGAATTTTATATGTTTAGCCGCTTTGGCCAAAAATAGAGGTGGAGGAATTCAATATGAGTTAGAAAAAATGTTTGGCGCAGTTCAATAGTTTTAAATATCATAAACAATGGTAACTTAAAATAACTGGTATCCCATTGGCGCAATTCGATTTCGCCCAGTAAGACACCCATTGATTCTCTGCCAAATTGGTCGAAGAGGAAAATAGTTTGAACGGATAGTGAACATTTAGTTGACTACAAATTATTCAAGCTGGGGGTACACTGTAGGTGATTCACTGACATTTTTTTTCTGTTTCCACGTCAGTTTAACTGAAAGGGAAACGGAGAACATAACTGTCAGAAGGCTCTTAACATCAAACAAAAAACCATTGATTCCTCCTAATTAAAAAAAAAATCACTTAGCCCGCTTGTCTTCTGAACCGTATATTTTTATTTTTTGCATTTGCCATGCATATTATTATTTTTTGCATTTGCCATGCATATTATTATTTTTTTTTGTATTATTTCAGATTATGCATTACGAAGCTAGACATTTTGGATGTTTTTGACGAAATTAAACTTTGCGTCTCATATAAACATAATGGCACGACACTAACTTATTTTCCTTCAAGCTCACATGAATTGGAGAGGGTTGAGGTATTTTTATATTGTAACTTTTTTTTTTTTTTTTCACTATTCATTATTAATTGTTGAACGAGTGGAGCATGGTCCTTCATATTATCGCACTCTGCTCAGGTTAGTTTGTGAATATCAGTTTAGAATATCAACATTCAGCCTTATACCTTCACAACATTGTACAGAAATGTTTATTAGAGCCCATATTGGACTCTTGGGTTTAGTAATGATCTAGCAGGAGGATGTTATTAAATAATAATAATAAAAATAATGATTTGGCTCTTATTGCCATAGTTTATAAATAATCTTCTTGGGGCGCCAAGGTTGTTCAAAATGGTTGATTGATATTTATAATTGCAATCCTGTCGCCCCAAACGAATATTGATCAAGAGAAACTTTTTTTTTCAAAATGATCAATTACAGTGAATTCTCTCCTCACTATTTTTTAAATTTAAACCTAACGAACGTCATTATAAAATAATCTTTAATCTAATAAGTAGTAAAAAAAAGACAATGGTGCTATTGTAAAAAACAAAGTTGGAGGCTCACGTCAGTTTAGTCATTGTAGCATGGGAGGGGACTGATCCATGGATCTACAAGAGACTTGTTCATAGGGTTTTGTCTGAGAAGTTTATGAAGATTTTCTTTGTATACTAGCTGGTTATAAATACTTAATGTATTTACATTTATTGTTGAATTTATAATTATATTCGGGCATCCCACCATTTTATTGTTGTATTTATAAATATTTTCCCCAGGTGGAATATGTAACGATGTCTGGTTGGAAAACATCCATTGAAGATGTACGAGATTTCAGAGATTTGCCAACAGAAGCCAAAACTTATGTTTTGAAAATTGAAGAGCTTCTTGGGATTCCTGGTTTGTATATAGTTTATTTTTAATTTTATTTTGTTAGACAGGATGTCTTACGGAAAGGTTAATAAAGGAGGTAAAACTGAGTGAAGGCTTTAAACATGAGGCCGGAAACTTAAAAAAAGTTACGGGCAAGAAAGTATACTTTTTCAGGACTTTTTGCGTAATATGTCGATTAATATTCATCCCAAAAAATATCCTTAAACGATAGGATTTGGATGTTCCAAAAAATAGGCTGATCCGGTCGTCAATGTTTTTTTTATTTATATGAACACTGACATTTCGCCCATTAGGGGCATCCTCAAAGCTTAACATTTTATTTCACATTTGTATAAATAATATTTAATTTTTTATTAGCTTGATTGAGTAACATATAATTATAAATAACAGTAGTTGACCAAGTTTTACCTACCGACATTATACATGGAATTCCCACGTCAGTTTCAATTTCATTTATTTCAAAAGGACATCTTTTTTTCATAAACCTAATTTGCTTACTCACTCAATAGTAAAGTACAGAGATAAAAGATACAGACTATAATGTGTTTCGTAGTACATGCAGATTGTAACAAACATTTTAAGCTTGGCAGATGCCCGAAGTAGCGATATATTAGTTTTCAGACCTGGATCGGCCTATTTTTTGATACTTCAGTGAAGGATTTACTTAAGAATTGGAGATTCTCTCGTATCTTTGGGACAAATATTTCTCGATAAATAAGGAACAAACAGATATTAGTCCAATATTGTATTAATTTCCCCACGACTAGTTTCGGCAATCATCAGACATCATCAGGTGGTAATCTACGCAATAGAAAGGGTGTCAGCATCCAACTTGACCTGAATGATGTGCATATATGTAGTTCCTTTTTACTTCTTCTCTACTTTCTAGAATCATCACCTTCATTCTTGATCGCCGAAACTAGAATTTATCTTGTCCGATCCTTTGAAATGGTGTGCCATATATTGTGGTTGTAAGAAAAAGGGCATCCCTAACGCGTCCCCAAATGAAATGATTTTTGCCGAGATTCTAGATTTTTGAGGAGGCGAACTTTTAGAGAAATTATATATATTCAAGTTCTTATCCAGTATTAAAAAACATTGCTAGTGATACTTTTTCTTCGAGAATATTTCATTATTTATCTTCTAAACTACAACTTCGTTTTTGTTTTAATGGTATTAAGTTATTTATTAATGATAATGCGTTATTATTAAAGTTTTTTGTTTTTGTATTTTTATTTTCAGTGAAGTGGATTGGTGTTGGAAAAGGCCGGGAGTCAATTATAAACGTTTATTGATGACACAATTTGTTGTCAAAAGTAGTGTAGATTATAAAAGTTGAATCAAATCACACCTGTGTTTTTAACTTTAAAAAATGGTGCTACATAAACATTCTAAAAGAAAAAAAAATTCTTGCATTATTAATTTTTTCTTATTAATTTTATGTTACCATATTTCAGCATTATTATTTATTTGTTGATATGTCGTTACCATTATTGTATGTTTGGACGAAAATTGAAAAAAAAAAGAAAGAAAATGAAAGAACATTCTCTGTATTTCTTAATGAAGGTATTAAAGAGATTAATGTTTTAATTTATCCCTCCTTTATTTTTTTCCTTCCTGATGAACATACGGGCTGTCCAGCAACGGGTAAAACTGGAAATTATCTGAGAGAAAGTTCCTTCTATTGCTTTGAATAATAATTATGTTAATATAAAATTAGTCTATGATAGATTATTTTTTAAAATTATCGTGAAAATGGTTTGTGCCCAAAATATGTATGTTGAGTCATCCTCTGAACAAGGCCCAGTTAAGAGAAACATCTTGAAATATTCTGATAATCCACTTATAAAATCGGCTCTATTTACTTGTTTTATTCAAGAGAGTTAAAGAGGTAAAGGAGCATCGACATCAGAGGAAATTGGACGTGGAATAGCCATTTATTGTCGCTTTACCGATAAAACCTGTCAGTTTTTCTTAATGTTTCAGGAGAAGGCAAAATCTCTTTGATATTCAATATACAATAACTACTGTGAAATTCATACTACGAAATAAGAAGTATGATTGACGTTTTTTAAATAGAACATGATTATTCAGTTATGTTTTAGGTCGTACATTTCATATCAGACCTGGGAATTTTTCATTCAAATGCCGACTTGGATGAGTTTACCGGTAAGCTGACGTTATGTTTTATGAGAAAATTAACGATTACTACACTAGTGTCAAATTATACAACACTGTCAATATATCGAGACAATGGCTCAGTCCAAGGCAAGAACCAATACCTCAGCCTAGAGCAGGCCTGTATCCCGAAAAGGTTTTGCTTTCTGTTTGGTGGGATATGGGAGGGATAATTCACTATGAATTTAAAAAAAAGAATGAAACGATCACCAGAGGTTTACTGTCAACCGCTTGACCGTTTAAATCAAGCTCTTTCAGAAAAACGGCCTTCTTTAGTGAGTAGACGTGGAGTTTTGTTTCATCAGGACAACACAAGGCATCACACTGCCAAAGACACGATTACACAAATCCATGGCTGGTTGGGAAATTATGGCTCACCCCCACCTTATTCGCCTGATTTAGCCCCCTCAGATTACCATTTTTTCCTGAGTCTCCAAAATTATTTGAACAAAGAAGAAAAATGAAGAAAATTATTTGAAACAATGAAGTCAGAAGAAGTGAAAATGTTAGTGAGTAAATTTTTTAATTCAAATGAGAAAGATTTTTTTAAAAAAGGAAGATGACTTGAAAATTAGGTGGAAAAACGTTGTACAAAATGAGGGAAAATACATAGTTGATTGATAACATTTTTCACATTTTTTTTACACAACCCCATCCAACTTATTTACTTATGGGATGACCTGTAAGTTAGATACGAATAATTTATGCTAACTACATTCATATACTGTTTTCATGATTACAGGTATTTATTATTATAAAATGAGAATGAACTTATTTCAAATATTCAAAATAAAATATAATTTCACATAAAACAACTTACATAATTATATTTTGCTATACTACTGACTACTATGAAAACTGGTTTAACTAAACCACTGTTCAAATGACATGTGACTGCAGAACACCCCCTTATTTGTATTTCTATCGACTGTTAATATTTTATTTATTTATTTATATATTTACAACGGCATAATAACATTTGACATTAGCAATTGTGATAAATAGAGCAGTGTCAGGTGCGTGGCTGTACTGCTGAGGTACGTGACCGAAGAGGAGTCCAGGCTAGTCCTGGAGCAGGTCCCTCTGCCATATCCGCTTGAGGCGTCGTGGTGGATTTGTGGGGAGAGTGTTTGTAGATAATTCTTGTATAAGTGGATTGGCGTGATGATGGAGTTTGTCGTGAAAATTTTGATATCGTGTCTTGATAACAGAAGGTACAAATGGGATATTGAGGTCATTATGTAATGTGAGGTTGGAAACGTAAAATGGTGCATTGGCAATGTGGCGTAGTATGATGGGTTGTATTGACTGAAGGCGTTGTATGTTTGATTTTTTGGCTGATCCCCATATCTCGATGCCGTAAGTCCAGATGGGTTTTAGTATAGTGTTGTAAATGTGAAGTTTGTTTTCAAGCGATAATGTCGATCGTCGTCCGATGATGGATTTCAGTCGTCCAAATCGTCTTTTGAGTTCTGTGCGTTTCAGTCTGATATGAGTTGTCCAAGTTAAACGTCTGTCTAAATGAAGTCCTAGATATTGTACAGTGTCGGATGCAGGAATGGGCTGGTTGTCTGTTAATATTAACACTTGAAACGTTGGCAAGGTGCTGAGTTCGTTTGAAATGCCATGATCATTAAAAAAAGTGTGTGAAATGCAGTGATTATTTGCCTGTAAACATACCAGCCTGAGAGACCGGGAGGTCGTGCTGGTTTAGCCTATCTTCCCCTTTTAAATCTCAACCATTCCCACATTTATTGAAACAATAACATTTCAAGATGTAATTTAATGGTGTTTAAATCAAACCACTTTTTATCAAAAATTAGTTATTCACATCATTGAATTCTACATTACTGTATCAATTCAATTTCTTTATTGGCCCTTAATCTTTTAGGCAATAGGTTCGGCCTGATATTTACATTATTGAATTATAAAAAAGAAGGAAAACATAAAAATCCTAGAATAATAAAAGAAAATAATGATAATAAAATACAAGAAAATGAAACAGGTCATTATAAACAAATAAATATAATTCTATTAAAATTGTATTCTATTTAATGTCCTCTGATTTATAACGCCATTATTATCTAAAACATTATTGATCTTTTTATTGGTATCAATGTTGGAGAAGATCTTGTGAGGTTGTGAGCTGGTCAGTGCTTCTATTTTGTCTCGGCTGAATATCTGTATGGTGTGGTTGGTTATTCTAAACCAGAGCTCCCTACATCGAGTTGAAAAATATGTTTAAAAACAGTTTTCAGCTATTTACACACTAATGATTAGAACAAACATATTTACCTCCAAAGCAGCCAAAATTCTAAGTGAATTAAGTCAAAATCAGTGAGATAACCACCATGTTTCGACAATATACGTCCGAACAAACACACAGACTTCCAGCTTTATTTATAAAAGTCATTGTTACACGTTTCTTCATTGTTTCAATATTTACTAAGAAAAACCTGTTAGATTAGGTTAGGTTTTATGACTCATGCCCGGGCTTTAACTACGAGGTCATATCGCCTACTACCAGAGCGCTCTTTCGTCACTCTGGTGGACATGAGCCCGACTCTACTGTGGGAGTCCTAAATTTTGCCCACCCTAAATTTTTATTCATCTAGGGTAGTGGTCTTTAACGAGTACCTGACATCGTACTGGCTCGGGACCATCGCTTAACGTCCCATCCGAAGGACGGCGTGCTTAAGTTTATTTTACCTCCCAGATAAAATAATGTAAGGGCCTCGGTCGGGCTACGAACCCACTACCTTGAGCTCAGAAGTCAAGCACGCATACCACTGAGCTACCGGCGCCCTCGAAAAACCTGTTGTATTCATTAAAACATTTTTTCAATATACTCTATGAAGAAGCTATTGCAGAAAAATAAGAGAAAAGAACCACTGGAGTGTTCAAAGTTGGGATCAAATATAACTTTGTTCAGATCAAACCCGACTATCTTCATTTGTCAAATTGATTTAACTCAGTTTTAAACAATGAATTGCTCAAAACTAGTTTGTATATGAATTTGCCTCCCTTTTGACTATAGGGAGTAAACAATCATAAAATAATTAATAAAGAATTACTTATTTCAAATCACTAGAACAAGAATCATTTTGATATGCGTGGGACAAATAAATTTCCCATTCTGCATAAAGCAATGGATCTAATGGTGTTAAAATCAGAATACATTTCTGCGATCTGTGTCGATATAGTGGAAATAGAATAAATGAAACAAAGAACTTGTTTAACTTGTATATTGTGTAATTCCTCAAGAATATATACATAGAGTGTAGCGGTTTCGGCTTACGCCATCGTCAGTACAAAGTTCAAAAGTGACATTTAAGTTTGCTAGGTTATCATATTTATACAATGCTCAGGTTACCTGAGATTACCTAAGACTCTGACATCTTGACCCCTGGAAAAGTCCCGAAGAGAATTTATAAAATAAAAATAAATAAATAAAAAGTATATAGTAGGTAGAATACATATTATATATAAGTAATAAGGAATATTTGACTTAATATTAAAGTACAAGAAAAAAATATAAATAATAAATAAACATGCGTACAATCTTTATAATAAAAATACAGGGGTGAGAATTTGAAGTGAGTTTGTTCGTTCAAATCATTCTAATTTTTTATAGTTTTATTCCAGAGAGTCAAGCTGTCTATCTTTTTCACAAAGTTAGAGATACTTTATTCCCGTTGTTTCTTTTATTATGTGATCCATATTGTTGATATGTTTGTACGTAGCATTTTCCCGTGCGCATGGATCTTCATGTCAACGATGGCAAGACTAAGTACATGAGAACCACGAGGAAAGACGTAAGATACAAGAAACTCGTACTTGGAGGAGGTTGTGGAGCGGGTGGATAGCTTCAAATACCTGGGGGCCGTTAACACAGAAAGGAATGTTAAAGAAAAAATCAAATTAAAAATAATGGCCGGGAATTGATGCTACCTGTCACAGCAGGTGCTCGGATCGTAGACTGTGTCCCGAGACGCCAAAATTATCATTTATAAAACAGTCTTGAGACCGATCGTCACATTTTCGAGTGAAACCTGGGTCCTGACTAGGAGGGACGAGCCTGACCCAATATGTGGGAGAGGAAGGGACTCCTGAGGGGGATAAATGGAGGATGCGATCCAATAGAGAGCTGAGGGACCTTTACAAGAGCCCGGACATGGTGGTCTTCGTGAAGCAAGGGTGGCTGCGATGGCTGGGACATCTACAGAGAATGGAGCCAGACAGAGTAAGATACTGGAGGAGCACCTGGGAGGGCAGAGAAGAAGAGGAAGATCACGCTTACGTTGCCTGGAGGACGTAGAAGACAACTTCAGGACGATCGATGAGAGAAGGTGGAGACTGCAGGCTGAGGATAAGAATAATGGCGGAAAATCGTTATGAAGGCCCAGATTTGCTATTTTATGCAAGCCCAACATTCAGAATTTACTTAAGTTACAAATAAAATTGGAAGGCTTGGAAATCCTAAACTTATGAGCATGGAGTTTCTGGTGGTGAATTCAAAAAGTAGAGCCTTCCTTCTGTGGAAATTTTATAATATATAATATTCCTTCCGCCCGATCCGACGGATATTAAATAATACATAAGGAAAACGCTTATTAAATTCTACGAAGGAGGAGAGATCAGGCTTGTGGTCGAATCAAACAAACTTGTGGAACTTCTGCCAAGCTTTCTACATGCATATCTACATACATTAACATATCTATATTCATTAACGCAGTAATAATATTTTTATATGTCAGTACGGGCCCTGAAGAAGGTACACTCAATGCCGAAAGCTTTGCACAAATTCCACTAATTTGTTTTATTCGACCACAAACCTGATCCTTCGTATTACATCGTTGGTCAATCCCTTATTGATTAAATTTTACATTCCGTAATATACATTTTTTTTCTATCGCTTCATGTCTTCCATAGAAAAATGTTTAGAAACATCATAATTATGAAAAAATAAATAAAAAAATAGCCATAAAAAACAGTAATATGTGGGCTGAGATATATCAAATGAAACAAGAAGTTGTCTTTTCTCCGTTTATTTTATTACCAGAGCCGTTATATACACTACAGTGTCATCCTCAGTGGTATATCACCATCTAGTGCGTTGTTCAGGTAAACGGTATTACACCATTGATGTTGACTGTAGTATAAGAAAAGTGGCTCTGATTATAAAATAAGCAGTGGCAAGACAACTTATTGTTTCATAAAAAAAAAAAAATTTATAAATTTTGATAAGATTTTCAGGTTTACGGTAACTGTTACCTCTAAAAAGAAGAACAAAAAATTAACCAAATTAATCGCCACCAAGGTTCAAGGCGTTGGAAAAATGTACAAAGAGGTGATCACAATCTTACCAGATAAATTTTGTTCATTCCCATTAAATAGCATGAAAAGGGGCTCAATTATGTCTGAGCTGTAGCACATGACATTCTGTTCTTTTTAGGAATTTCAAATTCAATTAATTTTGTAATTATATTAACTCCACGAGACTCACAGATGAGAGACTTCAAAATCAGAGGTTCGAAATCAAGTCTCAAAATTCATGCCCCTTCCATGAGGGCGCCCATGATTATTCTCTATTTGGGTGGAGAAATCGTGTATGATAATGTGTTATATCCCCCTTACATCAAGGGGGGCTCCAGGTGGGGGGGGGGGGCGGCCATCTTGGGGGGCGGAGCCCCAGGACCGCCCAGTCCCTCGCCGGCAATGGACCCTGCCCAAGGTATAGTTCTCTTCTAAATTTTACTATTGTCAACAATTTTTGTTTTTGTTTATTTTATTGTATTTTAATTTTTTCAATGGGTTTTCAAAGCAAAAATATGAATCGCAGACATGGCCAAAATGTTTCATTAAAAAAAAAACACGATAAGGATGCTATTAAAACTGTTAACATCATAAACTCATAAACTTATTGACAATATGTAATTAGAAAAAAAAAATTACATGTATATTTTTTTCTAGTAAATTAAAAATAATATGAGTGACAAATGAGGTAAACCTCTGAATTGATATTTTTTTGTTTGTGTAGAAAATGACATTGTTTTTATGGAAAATCACATCTTTTAATGAATGTTTTTAGATCTTTCAACTGCGAAAACTGAAGTTTGCTTATGCCGAAAAAAAAGTTTATTCAACTCCGAGCAATGTGACGAAAAATAGATTTGTCTTGAAAAAATATTTAGTTATCAGCTGGGTATCCGTTAGGTAAATAATGTATTCAATTTATTTCTGATAAGTAAATTAAAAATATTTGAGAATAGTAAATAAAATATTTACCTCGAATAAAGGAATTTAAATGTGTCAAATAAATCTTTATTCTTGCCTAATAAAAATAAATTTTTTTGTAGGAATCGAATAAAATTTATGTGGCCTTAATAAAATCGCTCATTTGCTGCAACAGTGACATAACTCAAAAACTGTGATTTTCCAGGAGAAGCAATTCAAACTTTTGACGTAATAACTAAATGCCTCCATTCGAAAATAACTCATCAGCATGTTTTATTGAAAGAATACAATATAAAAGAAGAGAAAATGTACAGTAACAGCTATAGGCGTTACTGAGGTATCCCCCTTAACCTCATAAATACCCTGACTTTGAATTATGACATTCTTGCAGCAATAATTGTTTTCTCGGCGAGCAGTTGAAGCTCAGATGTGTCGTACTACCCGCTAAAAGTTATATGTGAGATTGGTTCTTCCTATGCCTATAACTCAAAAACGCCCATTTTTTAATTATGTCGTTGGTGCAGCAAATGAGCGAAATGTTATATGATATTTACAAACCTGCTAGGCAAATTTGCCTTTGGCCTCTGTTAGCGGGAAAAATCTTGGATTTCTAAAACAATTCTTTGAAGTAGGTTCCCAAAACGAAACCAAATTTAGTTTTTGTAGTAGAGAATGAGAGACACCGCTAGCATGTCTGTCCTCGTGACGCAATGTCCTTCCAATTTGTATCGAAAATGAAAATGAACGTGAAAATTGTTAGCGAATGAAAATAGTTTTTAGTTGTAGTAGTAAAAAGTACGAAAATTCTCTAAAAAAAATGTCCAACTTTTGATGTAACGATAACTGGGTGCGTAGTGCTTAGTCGACGAACTTTTTTAACGTTTTCAAAAGTGTTCTACTTGGTTCGTGTGCCGTGAGTAATTAGCGAGTAGAGTGTCAAATAATTTATGCGATTACTTGAACAAATCCTCATACCCAAGAAACTTCAAGTCCTCTGAGGCCCGGGTCCTTCCACAAGAAATCTTCCCACATCTGAAAGGTCTAACCTACTCGATGTTCTCTTAGCCTCGTCCAGGTTTCAAAAAATTGGTCTAAAAAAGAATGCACGTATTGTTACTGTATGAAATCGTATGATTATGTACAAGAATAGAATCATGGGTAATATTGGTGAATGTATGAATTAATCATTAATCATAGGTTTATTTAAATTCACTTTCAGCGAACAACCACTAACTCAGGTGCTAATAAGAAACATTTTTAATCCTTTGTCAGTCTGTGAGATTGTGCAAATCCAAGTGCCACAGAGTCTCTCCTCTTTTAATAAATGATAGTTTGTGATTAATAAGTTTGCTGAAGTTTTGAGTTATAAAATTTTTATTTTATTTTTTTAAGTTTCATATGACGAACTTTCAGACCTATCCCTCATTGCTTCTTCCGATTACAATGTATTTCTTAAAAAAAATGAATTTATTTTAAATTCGTCGAACCGAATGATATCGTTATGCCAAGTATTTGGATCACTGCCACTAATGGCCCTACTAGCTGTCGATGCCACTTAAATTAGAAAAAAGAAATGTGTTCGGTTTTGTCGACTAATGAGTTTGGGACTGGCGACTGGAAACATAAGCACCTCAGTTTCCTGTTTGGTGTCCCGACTTAAAATAGGTTCATAATTTTGTCTCATGTAAAACTGTATAAATGTATCGTTCCACATAATGGTTCAATTATTGAAAATACAATGCAGTGGCGATAGTCCTATTACCATTTTTGGATATCGGATATTACATAGAAAAGGATGGACATTTTAAAGTTTGTTTCATCCCCAGAACAGATAAGAGGAAAATTTGTCCGTCATTCACCGGTAATGTACTTCCCCAGAACGAATTAATCAATTATTTTTTCGCTCCCCCTCCAAAACCAGTCGACTATTTGCGCTAATATTCAACAGTTGACAGGGGCTCCTTAATCCTCATACTGAATTTTGTGTAGAATAAATTCATTACAACGACAGTTATTAGGGTTTTTGAATTGAGGCCCCTCCCCTGGACCCCCCTTTCCTTCAGCGGACATCGCTGAAATTTGATACATTATGTCCTCATTGGGTTTTGACTTGAAATATGAAATTTCATGTCGATACATCTATTACATGGGCAGTTATTGGGATTTTTGAGTTGAGCCCCTTCTAAATTCCCTTTCCTTCTGCCGATTCGGCTGAAAATTAACAGGTTTTGTCCATATGGGATTTTGAATGTACATATAAAATTTCATGTCGATACATTCATTCTATCGGGAGTTATCGTGTTCACAGACAGACAAACTTTTTTTTTCATATTTGGGATCTAGAGGCAGGAAAACATTTAAATTCCGTTGATAACTCCTTATCTAATTTTTGACCGATTACATAACTTTCCCTATACTTCTTATAGCTGGGAAAGTAAAAATGTATTCAGAGTGTTTGTGAACACGATAACTCCCGATAGAATAGATTTATCAACACGAAATATTATATGTGTATCCAGAACCCGATAACGACTACACCTAGTGATTTTCAGCCAAACCGGCCAAAGGGAGGGGGGATTAGGGGGAGGGTTTAACAACCACCAATCAAAAAATCTAATAACTGTCGTTGTAATAAATTTTTTGACCCAAAATTTCATTAGTAAATTCAAAGCCCCAAAGGACAACACATTCTGGCTTTGGAGGAAGAGGGAAAAACAATTAATTAATTCGTGCTGGGGAAGTATATAGCTAGTGATTCACCATTTCAATTCTAGTCCACTGTGCCTAGGTAGCGGTCAGCTGACCCTACATGAGGAGTTTGGATCAGATTTGGGAGAGTGTAGTGTGGTTGTCGGCACCACATAGGATAGTCAGATTAATTAGTATGATGTGATATGTTGTCTGTGTAGTTTATGAGAGTTAGTTTGTTGAGATAACCCTAGATACGGTCTGGTCGGCCAGTTCACTATCTCTATGTTCCTTCTAATTATTGAACGCTGTGTTGAACACACTTCATCCACGACTATCAAGCCGTTAGTCAACTAAACCCATAAATATTAGAAAACATTTTATCGTTTTGGGTTGTCTTCATCTACCTTCTACTTATCAATATTTAAAAAAAAAGTCGACGGTGAATTATCGTCAATGTACTTCCTCAAAACGGATTAATCAATAACGTCAATCATCCGTTTGGGCTAATGAATACTTGATTTACGTACAAGCTTCTGAATCCTCATACTAAATTTTGTGTCGATACATTTATTACATTGTTATTAGGGTTTTTGATTCCCCCCTCTGATCCCCATTCCCTTCGGCCGATTTCACCAAAAATTAATAGGTGCCGTCCTTATTGGATTTTGAATTTAAATATAAAATTTCATGTAGACATTCATTACTTCATGATACTTCACATTTTTGACATTTAATAAAAAATAAAGAAACTACGATGTATAATATACTGATAGATATCGGTGACGGTGACGATGGTTTACTACTAAAAAAATCTGGAATCGAACATACCATGGAGGAATAATCACCGAAAAACAAAATCCCCATTGAAATCAATTGAGAGACAAAATTCTCGGCCAAAATAGAATTTTTCGATTTCAAATGTGAAAATCCGGGCGAAGCCCTTTTCGGTTTACCATCGGACACCACTTTTTTTGAGCCGTTTTTCTCAGTGTTCCAACGTACAAACTTCGACGTTTTTTCGATAAAAATATTCACAGCTGTTGTCTACAAAAAGGCTAGAAAGAAATCCATTGAGTTCAATTGAAATCTATTTAAAGTATTAATATATTCATAAAGAACATACAAGGTGAGAAGTTACTGATAATTATTGAAACATTAACTGAGTTTTTTATACAGATATGCCTGACTCAGCTCAGTTTTTGCAAACAGCAGAATGTATTGCACACCTAGTATATCTTGTGAATTAGACAATATTTTTAAAAAACAATAGTTTTTCTTTCAGTATACAGATATTATCTACTGAGTATTTGTTAAGTCATGGCCGAAGATGGTAGCAATACCGAAAGTACTTCCAAATTTTATATATAATTTGTAAAATATACAATATTTTGAAAACTTACGTTTTTCTTTATTATTTATTATTCATTACTTCGGCAGTTATAGTTTTTTGAGTTGTCTCTCTCTAATCCCCTCCTTCCTTTCGGCCGATTTCGCGGAAAATATATAGATGTTGTCCTTATGGGGCTTTGAATTTAAATATTAAGTATCTGAATTTAAATATGAAGTACCTGTTGATAAATTCATTATATTGGCAGTTATTGGGGTTTCCATGTTGAGCCTCCACTCTTGAACCCCCCTTTACTTCAGTCAATATCGCTGAAATGTGACAGGTTACGTCCTCATTGGGTTTTGACATTAAGTATGAAATTTTGTGTCGATACATACATTTTATCGGCAGTTATTAGAGTATTTGTATTTAGCTTCCTCCTAATTCCCCTTTTCTTTGGTTGATGTGGCTGAAAATCTATAGATGTCGTCGTTAAGGGGTTCTGGATACTCAGATAAAACGTCATGTCAATACATTCATTCTATCGGCAGTTATCGTGTTCACACAGACAGAAAGAAATTGTTTTTTTTACATTTTGGAATCAGGGGGTCGGAAAACATAAAATTCCTTTGAAAATTCAACATCGAATTTCTTACCGATTACATAACTTCCTCTATACTTTGTATAGTTGGGAAATGGAAGTAGATACCTATTTCTTTTCTCACAACGAGTTGCATTGAATTAGTATTAGTGGCTTGTTGCAGTAATTGCTGAATTTTAAATCATTATTAATAAGCTGATTTTTTACCGGAATTTCATGTTTTTCAACAGCCTGATTCCAAAAATGGGGAAAAAAGATGTTTGACTCTGTGTGTGTGTTTCTGTGTACACGATAACTTCCGACAGAATAAATATGTTGACACGCAATTTTATCTGATCCTGAATAGTATAAACGAAATCGCCTGAAAAGAAGGGGATCTGAGGAGGGGCTCAACTCAAAAACCCAAATAGCTGCCTATGTATTGAATGTATCGACACGCAATTTCATATTTAAATTGAAAATCCTATAAAGACTACATCTATTGATTTTCAGCCAAATCGGTAAGATTAGGAGGGGGGGGGGGGTAGTCTCTAAAGGCCCTAATAACTGCCGATTTATTGAATGTATCTCTATACAGTTTAGTATAAGGATTCAGAAGTCCATACTTAAGACAACTACTGATTTTTAGCCCAAACGGTGGACTGGTTTTGGAGGAAAAGCGAAAATTATAAGTGATTAATTCCTTCTGGGAAAGTACAATGTCGGTGATTCACAGACGCCTTTTTCTCGCTTAAAGTCCCATCCGAAGGATGGCATACTTCAGTTTTTTTTTACCTTCCAGATAAAATAAAATAATGGTCTTTAACGAGTACCGGACATCGTATAGGCTCTGGAACATCACTTAACGTCCCACTTTTTTTTATTTCTCAGATAAAATCGACCGGGTTTTAAACCCGCGATCTGAAAAAAAAAAAAAAATTAAGAGTGTTTCCCCACCGTAGAGTATCAAAAAATCTATTTTTACCTTCTCATCCTTCAGATAAAGTAAAAATTTCGTTAAAATCTCTTTTAGGGCGTATTTTGGCCAACTTTGATGTCTAGAATTTGAAAGTAAACAAATCTTTATGGTGTCTATGAAACTTAAGATGTTCATATTTTCAATTTCATTCACTTTTTGTACATTTTAGTTAATTCCTCGAGAACTACTTTATTGAGTTGGACATATTGGTAATAAAATTGTTCTTTTGAAATTGAAAACGCTGTGGCTCAAGGTTTTTTCACCCCCAGATAAAACATCTAAGGACCTCGGCTGGGTTTCGAACCCGCTACCACTGAGCACCGGCGTTCTCACTCAAAAAGGGATGGAGGGAGTTAGGTTCTATGGACGATCCTGTCCCGCACTCACATCCAACCTTTAATTGTCTTCAGCCCATTATTATATTGTAATATTTATACCGTGTTTATATTTGTTTGTTTCTATTGTTCAGGTCAGCCATATATAATGTCAGGAGATGAGGGGACAGAAGGCAACTGCATTGGTGAGAAATACTTTTTTATATTTTTATTTTGCATGAGTATTATTCTTTCCCATTCACGGTCCACACTAAACAAAAAAAAAAAAAGAAATCAAATTTTGAAAGTTTTTATACATTATCACTAGCTACAGATCAGAGAAGTGTTTTTCATTTCGAAATAAGAATAAGTTATCGAAATATATATATAAATTACATTTTATTCGCGTGCCACTGCTGCTTGTACTCGTGTTATGCGGATTTTAGATTTATACCTTTATTTTGTTTATGTGACGAGAGATATTCATAATTTTTGTAAGTTTAGTATTAAAATTTTTACTAAAATAAATAAAATGTTCGGGAGAAAACCGGACATTTGGTAGGCCTACCTAATACCCTTGTGGTATGAGACAGAGAGAAGAAGCTGTTTGTTTCTTGAAGCATGTCAGAGGATTGGTTTCTGTAAATTGCGGCAGTTTAGTCAGAAATTCACAAAATGTTCTCTCAGCAGACACATTGTTTTTCTTTTAGAAAACGTGCTTCTTAACCCAACTCCCGAATGTACTCATGACATTCACCTCCACATGACCTTGCCGTTTCTACCTCAACCAGCAATCCTGGACAGCTGCTTATTTTTCTTCGAATTGCAATTCACATATTTTGTGTACTTATTATTAGTTCCCCAGCTATACGAAGAAAATTAACGGAATTTCGTGATCTCCGATCTCTTGATCTTAAAAATGAAATCTATCTGTGTGTATGTGCACACGATAACTCCAGATAGAATGAATATATCGACACGAAATTTTATATGTGCTTCCAGAATCCTCTAAGGACGACACATATTGATTTTGACACATTGCTAACCGGTGCATTGGTTAGCATCGCTAGCTTCAACCCTGATGGTACAGTGGTTAGCCCATGATATAGTTGGTGTACCCACTTAAATCATTTACAAGTAAGATAAGTTGACGAAGTTAAGAAAATTAGGAGGAAAAAATAAAGCGTGCGCGCTTCAATATTTTGATCGCTTTGTATAGCTACTTAATAATAAACAAATTACTACTATAATAAACAAAATTGTTTACCCTAGGTCTCAGATTTTTTAAAATATATTATGTACTTTGAGACCGAAATGTTTACGAAAACACGAAAGTGTCTTGATGTAAGCAATAACAGAACGAAAGCTTGAAAGAAGAATGGCTAGCGGAAACTGACGTTTTTGAAGTTACCAACCTAGAGCTCACTGATGACCAAATCATTTCTGTTGTCCAGAATAGCGCTACAGCTGATGACGGAAACGTTACGGACAAATAAGAAGACATTAGTGAAAACGTAGTCTCATCAAAAGATGCCTTTGAAGTCGCGCTAAAATACATCGAACAGCATCCAACAGCAACACCAATGGACGTATTGTGGGCGAAAAAATGGCGGGATGCATGCGTAAAATCAAGATTAACAAAAAAAAAACATTACTGACTTTTTTCCCTAAAACACGTGTACTGTACAGTAACATACACTGCATTTTATTCCATAGTTGTACAAATAGTATTATTTGAGTTTTTGTAACAATATAGACCTTTTTTAATATAAAGGTTTTTTTTTTTGCTCCTCTGATCATCCGACCCTTTTTGTGGTCCGTCCATGGCCCGGTCGGAAGGTGACGGACATGAGGGGTTCTACTGTAGTTAGTTATTGTGACTCATGCCCGAGCTTTAACTATGAGCTTTTATCGCCTACTATGGCATCATACTCTCGTCGCTTTGATGGTCATGAGTCCGACTCTACTCTGGTAGTCCTAAATTTTACATACCATATTCACCTAGGGAAGGTCTTTAACGAGTACCCGACGGGCTTGGGAGCATTGCTTAACGTGCCCATCCGAAACTCTCAAGGCTTTTTCACCTCCCAGATAAACAACCTAAGGGCCTCGCCTGGGTTTCGAACCCGCGATCTTGAGCTCAGTAGGCAAGCACGCTACCTCTGAGCTACCGGCGCCCTCCTAACGAACTAGTTGATTTCTCCATTACATCAGACCATATAATTGAAAAAAATGCTATGAATAAAGATAAAAAAACACAAAAAGTTCCTGTTTCTGAAGAGCTACAACTAAGGAACAGATTTTTGTGTAATAAAAAAACAAAAAATACTTGCATATGTAACAAATGTTTAGAAGACTATGTAAAATAAAATCGAAGTTGTAATAAAAAAAGACATAAAAAAATCGAAAAAGGGAGAAAATTAAGTTTTAATCTTAAAATATATATGAAATTACTTGTATTTTAAGACTTCAAAACAAAAAAACGGCGCGGATTAGGCCTTCTTATAATATTGCATTATTGCAATTATGTATGCATTATAATTATAACAGTTGGAAGAACGTGGGAGCATATTTTAATTTTATATATTTTATTTTTTTCCTCCGACGAATTGTCAACGCTCCTTTGTATGTCACCAATAAAGTCAAAGAGATCTCAGTATTCCCATTGTTAACGAATTAATCAAATCTCGATTCCAATCATTCCACAGAAACCTTACTTCTCATTCAAATCCTCTCGCACAAGACCTTTCCTCTCATTCCCATCCTGACAATCCTCCCCGCCGCTTGAACAGGAGGTGGCCTCGCGATCTTCTCTCTGAGGATAGTGAATAATGACAATTAACTTTCGAGGGAGTGTCAGCGCTGGCTGGCTTCTCCCATCAAGTGATGTTATTTTTCTTTTTGTCCACATATTTGCTTATTATGTATAGATTGTATATAGATTGGAAAAAAAAAAAAAATGTATATATATATATTTTATTTTTTAATTTGGGTTCCGTTGGGTCTAAATTAGCTTCCGAATTTTTGTCGACTTGATTCCCACTGTCTGTATATATAGATACATATTCTCTGAACCAAGATTTTTTTACAATAAACATTTCGTTTTTATTCGTTCTTCTCTCTGGGCGTGCTTCTTCTAGCTTCGCTTCAAAGAGCTATACTGTTAAGTAGTAAGTAACTTATTCTGAGTTTCTAGTTACTTTCTTGTTACTGTTGTATAAGAAAATATTGTAATTGTGCAAAAATCCGAGATCGAGTTTTCAACGAATTTTCACGTTTCAAGGTCCTGTGAATACGTTTTGACCATTTCCGCAAAGATGTCTGTCTGTCTGGGTGTGTATGTAATTTTAAAGTTGTGAGCACTCTAACGCTGTGGGCTTGAAATTTGTAATGAAGAAGTCACACGTGCTAACTTAGATATGATTCGATTTTCGACGAAAATTGAGACTGCTTTATTTCGGGGACTAAGTACATTTTACAAGATACCGCTTATATTTATATTATATTTATAAAAAACCTTTTCAAGTAAATTTTGTAGAGAAAACTGAAAGACACATTGTATATGATATACAATGCTGTATGTGCAGCTTGCCCGGTTTGCGAGACGTACGCCGGAAAGAGTCCTAAAATGTTGTTTTGAAAATAATTTTTTAAGACGTTTCCTTGAATTAGCCGAAAACGGTTAGTCCTATGGAAAAATTGCATCTTACTCAAAAGGTTCCTTGTTAAATTTTCAATCACTGATGTGTTCTCAGAGATAGGACCAATAAAATCAAAGTTTTGAATGTACAAAAAATTTCCTTGTGAAATATTTCAAGGTAATGTTTAAATTGTATAGTGTAGCAAGGAAGTATAAATTATTTTTTATTATTGTTAGTTTTTTTAATTAAAAATGATTAAAAATTTGAGAGTGATCTGTACAAAATTGGTTGAATAAGAAAGTCCTATAATGGCCACATCACAAATATATTTGTACTTGGTATACACTGCCAAGGTTACCAAATTCGGTTGATTCTTTATTTTATTTTTCTGATTGGCAAAAAACTTCTTGGCTAATTAAAAATATTGTAAAAAAAATTAAATAATGGAATGGTGGGTGAAATTTTATGTAATAATGGATAAAATATGTAGAAATATGTAATTTGACAGATATATATCGAAAAAGAATTGTTTAAATCGATTTAGAATGTCTTAAAAAGTCCGTAAACAGATGGTGTAAGAACATTTTAAGCTCAAGGAAAATTATGTAAATACATATAAATTCGTTCCCTTGAACCATTTAAGATATCTTGATTATCTTTAGTGCATTCAGTATCGGTTTTTTCAACACATAAAAAAAATCTAGTTTAGACCGAAAAAATAAGGTTTTCACAACTTTTTATACAAAAAATACCACAACTAGTCGAAAAAAAAAAAAAAAAAAGAAAGGATCTGGTATTGAAAAGAAAGGACTAAATGTTACGTAACAAAAGTTTTATGAAGACAAATCACTACAAGAAATCTTTTGTTCTTATTTGGACATGTGGGTACCAAGTGTGATTTTAATTTAAAAAATGCCGCAGTAAGTAAAAATGTTGAGAAGTGCGGACATGTTTTTCAAAAAAAAAAAAAAAAAAAAACTTGTCTTGAAGGAAAAACGAAAGAGGATGTTTGAGGTCGGCAAAGGACCGGTGTTCATTAACTGATCTCCATGGAACATGTTTTTTGTTAAGTTTTTTTTTTCCTTTGGTCTTCCCCCAAATTAAAACGATCTGTTGACATGACAGTTATGTGCAGTAACTTAGGGTAGTAGCCCCAACAAAAAACATAGTGTAGTGTAGAGTTGTGAGCTGGGTAAATACCCATGGGTAGGGTATTTATAAATAGGTATTTATCCGGGTATTTACCCCTTGCCTTGGGCAAATATTCAAAAGCTGGTTTTTAATGAATTTCAAGCCATCTTCTATTCAAAAAATTGGCACTTGAATTTGATAATCTATATACACTAGAGCGTCAATTAACGGAATTATAGAGATAATATGAGAGAGTATATAATACAAATACACAATATATTATATTAACTTAGTGGGGTTAACAGAGGTGAGAACCAAACTCACTTCAAATTCACACCTCAGTTAACCCAAGTTAATATAATATATTGTGTATTTTTATTATAAACAGAATGTACTCATTTTTAAGTATCTTCATGTACTTTGATTATTTATATTATCTCATATAGCCCTTATTACTTCTTTATACTTTCTATTCTACTATACACCCCATTCTTTAGTTTAATTTTTTTCTTTTTATTATATTTTTTTGATTTTATTCTTGTACTAGCAGTAATACCCGGCGTTGCCCGGGGAATTTGACTTTTCTCCTAATATCTCTCATTCGAATCCCATCCGTACTTAGGACCGCTCGGCACCACATCTAGTACGTATTTAGGAACGCCGGACACCACAGCTAGTATCTACTTAGGAACGCCGGGCACCACAGCTAGTACGTACTTAGAAACGCGGTGCACCACAGCTAGTATTTGCCTTGCAACGGCGGACCTCACAGCTATTAATCGTTAAGAAAGCTACATGTGAAATTCCTTCAGCATTAATGCATCCCCGCCCCTCACGTCCAAAAAGTTGAGACGTCATAGCCAATTTTTAAATTTCTCTTTTGAAACTACTACATGTGAAATTTCATGACAATCTGATTATCCGTTAAGGAGTTAGCACTATTTTTATGCTTAGCCCCCCTCCCGTTGACAATTTTGAAACGTCACATATCCTATTTTTCAATTTGTCTTTTAAGAATACTACATGTGAAATTCCATGACAATCCGATCATCCTTTTTTTATACCTAGAACAATTTTTATGCTTAGCCCCCCCTTACAACCCCCTCCCGTTCAAAATTTTGGGACGCCACATTGAATAATAGTATCGGGCTCAGAAGGATGATATATTTGAAGTTTCATAAAAATCCGTCCAGCCGTTTGGGCGTGATGTTGGAACAAACATACAAACAAACCCCGTTTCAGCTTTATTAATATAGATTTTCTTTATATAAATATATTGAGGGAGCCGGTAGCTCAGTGGTGTTCGCTGGTATGAAACCCGGCCGAGGCCCTTAGGTTTTTTATCTGGGAGGTGAAAAAACCTTGAGCACGCCGTCCTTCGGATGGGACGTTAAGCGATGGTCCCAAGCCTGTACGATGATACTCGTTAAAGACCTATATACAGGTTATTAAACATTTAGGATAGGCAAAAGTTAGGACTCCCACAGTAGAGTTGGGCTCATGTCCATCAGAGTGACGAAAAAGCGCTCTGGTAGTAGGCGATATTGTAGTTAGAGACTGGGCAAGAGTCTTAATGACCAACTAACTATAATTATATTATTCACAATTCAAATATTTTTAAATGTTCAGTTAAAGCAGGACTTCTCTAGGGGACAGGGTGATCTCAGGTAACCTGAGCATTGTATAAATTTGACAACCTAGCAAACTTAAATGTCACTTTTGAACTTTGTGCTGGAGATGGCGTAAGCCGAAATCGGTACACTTTATGTATACATTTTTGTGGAATCAGACAATATAAAACAAGTTCTTTGTTTTTATTAGCTTTCCACTATATCAACTCAGATTGCAGAAATGCATTCGAAACTGGTCATTCGCATTCCGTTCATTTTGTTGATCAAACTGTATTGTTGTATCGAGAACAGACAACGCTTCTGGGTGAGAAGGCCCGGTGTTCTCTTCTGAATCTTTATAGTCCGTTTTCATGTTTCCTAGAAAACTTCTATGTTGATAAAGATGTGGACATATTGTGAAAACTTCGTTCAAAATTAGCAAACGGAACACTTATGGAATCAGTTCGGTGTCCGTCCGTCCGTCAAAGGCGATTTTCTCTGAAACTATTGGACGTAAAAATTTGAAATTTAGCACAGAGATAGAGTGTGGTGACCCAATTATAGACGTGAAGTACAAAAAGTTGAATTTTGATTCTGGGGGTTAACCAAAAATTAATAAAAGAAATTAATTTCAGGGGGTACATTGAGAAATGGAAAAAAAAAAAAAGTCAAGGGCATCGTATAGGATGTTAAATTAAAGCTTCTTGAAGCAAGAACTCAACAATTGTATGATGGATTATTTTAATACATTTTTTAAAAACATTTTTCGGGAAAAACGCTTAAAAATGTTGTCCCCCACCCTTATCACCAAAAGGATCGCTCTGAAAAATCTGAAAAAAATCATGAACATTGAGAATTAGGTGTAGATTGAGCAAAATTATCAGGATTGGAAAATTCTAGCGCGATCAATTGTTATAAACAATTTAATTGTTTATTTACTTATAACTGTTTAACCATTAGTTTTAGAGAAAACGTTTTTTGACAAAAAATATTTCTCACGATGTAAAGAACAACTTTTGTCCTTACATGTTTAATTTATGTGGGGGGCTGATGACAAGGATCACTAATTGTGCAAGTATAGTTTGTACTTGACCGATTTTTTGAAATATTGTCAATTCCACAAAAAAATATACAACTACTGGCTTCAGCATTAGACCATTGTCATGTTTAGTTATAAACTATAAACGTCTTAGTTTATAACTAAACTTGACGATGTTGTAATGCCGAAACTGGTAGTTTATGTATAATTGTTTGTGGAATAGATAATATTTCAAAAAAGAAGTTTGTTTTGTAGGACAAACTGCGATGAATTAATTTTCTTGGCTTTCTCTTTTCCGGAAATTCGCAGATTCTACTACCTTGCGAAAAAAAAAAAAGTGTTCGGTGAATCACCGGCTATGTAGTTCCGCAGCACAAGTTAATTAATTACGTCTCCCTTCAAAGCCAATCGACCTAAAACTACTGACAAATTTCAGCTTATCTGATAGTGGCTGGAATTCCATATCTCTAGAATTATCCAACCTAGGCCATGTGCACCCCAAATTTTTATTTATGTCGAGAGGGGAGGTAGGTGACAAACCACTTCTATGGTGACTTATTTCGAAAATCATTTAACTTCAAGTATTTCAATAATGAAGATTCCAAACTTCTTCATTTTCTGTATCTTGTTGTAATTAGCAAGAATGAATCAAGATTTCTCAACATGGTTACTCGACAAAAATTAACGATACGTTCGCGGTTCGATGCAGAAATATTGATAATACCAACAGAGATATCAGAAAAACAAAGAGTCTATTACCTTACATGAATATATATATATATATATATATATACATATATATATATATATAAATGTATGTATATATATATATATATAAATATATATAAAATAAATATATGAATTTATTTACATTGGAGCTCCTAAATCCTCATACAAAATTCTATGTCGATAAATTAATTAAATCAGCTGTTATTAGGGTTTTTGAATTGAGCCCCTCCCTTGTACTCCCTCTTCCCTTCAACCGATATTGCTGAAATATGACATAACATTACATAACTTCCCCTATATTTCGTATAGGGGAATTTATGTAATCGGCCAACAATTCGATGATTCTTGTCTAGATTCGAAATATGAAAAAAAAATGTATGTGTGTCTGTAAACACGATAGAGTGAATGTATCGGCAAGAAATTTGTATCGGCACGAGAGAGAGACTGAACTCAAAATATCTCATAATTGTCGATGTAATGAATATACTGACATTAAACTTCATATTTGAAGTCAAAACCCAATGAGGGCGTAACCTGTCATATTTTAGCGATATCAGCTGAAGGATAGAGGGGGTTCAGGGGAGAGACTAAATTCAAAAACCCTAATAAGTTGATTTAATGAATCTACAAAAAATTTAATATGAGAATTTAGGAGTCCCTATGTAGTCAACTGTTGAATATTAGCGCAAACGGTCGACTGGTTTACGAAAGGGAGCGAAAAGTTAATTGAGAATTCTGTTCTGGGAAACATTACATTGCCGAGGAGATAGGTATTCATAAAATATTTTCATACTGAACCTCAATCCTGGATCTCCTTTATTAGGCGGTTATAGTGAAAAACATAATTTTCCTTTCTATGTCATCCTGTCTGGCATTTCGTTATTTCAAATGTAAAAATTGTTGTGTATTTTCATTAGAGTAAGGTAAAACATTTTTGTCAACATTTCTCACACTAAACTAGATATTTGAAATATCCTAAAACTTTTGATTTGTTTTTTGAATACTGAAATATTGGAAAAATATTTTTAAAACATCTCTGAATAAACTTCGAAATTTTTGTTTGAAAATTCTATTTTTGATCGTCATTTTTAAATTGAGAAAAGCTGCGTTTAATCAGCCCTCCAATAAAATTATATCTATTTTGTACTGATAACATTAAAACAATGTTATGTTCTTACATTGTATTATACCCCAATATGTTCTGCCATAATAAATCACCCATAAACTTGAAAAAAAAAAAAAAATTACAAAAAAAAATTATTTGGTTGTTAGCTACATTAAATATGTGATTTATGATCGTTAAACTTGTTAATAACTAGAAACATGAGAAGACTGGCCCAGTAGCTCAGAGGGAACCGTACTCTCCTACTGATGAGCCAAACGCTCAAGATCCCGGCTTCGAAACCTGCCCCGGGGCGCTTAGGTTTTTTATCTGGGAAGTAAAAACCTTGAGCACGCCGTCCTATACTTCCGTATAGCTGGGGAATAGATGGGTGCCAGGCCACCGGGGGTTTGAGGGCAACGAAAGGGCTGATCAACTGGCCCGGTCAGGAGCTGACGGAAAACCTATAGGACCGGAACCCTTCTGCGGGATCTCTAAGAGCACCGCAAGGGCGGCAATAAATGGTTGGCTGACCAGGAATCACATCCAGTTCTGGAGAGGGGTCCCAAAGCAAAGACATTCAAAACTCTTTATGGGCGATTCTCTGTAAACTCGTAATGGCCCATACAAACTCTGTCCTGGCATATTTTTTTAGAATTTTCGTAAAAATATAATAGTATTGCTTAGGAAAGTAACTGTTACTTTTAGTACACAAGAGGGCCAATTGAATTTATATGTATTTTTAAAGTTATTTTAGATTTTCTGATAAATCGCGACAGGGGACTGTTAGGTGCTAAATTCTTAAACTAATTCAATCTTTTTGTTTTATATTTTGGGCATTTTGTTTAAAATTTAAGCTATATAATTCTGGGCAGCAATCATTACATATAAACGAGTAAAAGTACCTTCTTTTTGGATCAATAGCACCAACAAATCACTTAAATTCAGTTCACCACTTCTTTAAGCCTAAAAAATCACCACTGTAATTTTTACACAGCTCGCCGCCATCGCTAGGCCTCGACTTCTTCACCACACCATTAATTGTTTAATGTTTTTAACTTAATATTTTAATGTGAGTATTTTATACATCACATGCCAGGCAGGGGACTGTGTATTTTAGTTCAATTTCAAAGTATTTACAAAACTATTGAAACATGATTCGATACGAAGCTATCGACAAATTTGGACACAAATCACAGACATATAGACAATTTATATAAATATTTAATCTAATTAACATTATTAAAATCACTTACCAGGGGACTGTATGTCGCAACGACCAACACGCGTACTCACACCACAAATTGCTCTCGGACACTAAATAAAAAGGCGGCCTGACGCCGTTCTCGACAGTGTTACTAACTTCACACTGGTTGCGTTTCATTTCACTATAAAAAACGTTTGTAAACATAACAGATTGTTTTCTATTTTAGTTTTGAATTTTTGACAGGGGACTGTCTAAGAAAACTTCGGACAACATTAACATGACATTATTACATTTAAAAAATAAGAAACTACACCTTGTTTTATGACATAAATTAATTATTCTATTTTTAGATATGAACTGCAAAATTTATTTAGTGTTCATAGTTTTTTTTAAAAATATTATCCTAAAGTGGGAATCCGTGAAATGGGACAGCCAGGGGACTGTGTTTTTAGGGCTTCAATATTTTTTAGAAAAAAAAAGAAAAATTGTTATCTTTATAAATATAATAGCACTATAAAGTTCAGCGTTTAATTTAAATTAAGAGGCATAATTATATTTCTATGCTTTATTATTTTTTTAAAACTCGGTCCGGACAGCCGTTTACGAGTTTACAGAGAATCGCCATTATAGCGGAACCCTCAGAGAAAAGGAGCCGAGAACTCCTGAATATGAGCAGAATGGATCTAAGAGCTATGTCAGGGCTGATTACAGGACACTGTCATATGAACAAACACCTACACAATATGGGCATCGCTAGAAGCCCTCTGTGCAGGAAATGTCGCGAGGAAAATGAGACTCCGGTTCATATTCTAAGCCAGTGCGGGGCACTAGAAAGCAGACGTTTCCACTGCTTCGGGTCTGCCATAACAGAACCGAAGCAGGTAATGGAAGGAACCTGCAGAAGAATCCTGGACTATATCAAAGATACAGGGCTGCTGTAGGGACCAACACACACAGGGCACACAATAGGCCTGCTCTGGCCGCGGTGACACAAATCAGCCCTCGGGAAGTAAAAAGCTTGTAGGTTTTCACATTTTCGAATGCTTCCGCGTGCCGCATTGAGTCGCTCGGTGGGCCGTATCCGTTTGTGAACCCTGCTATACGTCTAGACATGAAATATTCTAGATTTGAGATGAATATATCTATATAATAAAAATGAATGCTAAATTTTGCTAAGCGCAAAACTCGAGAACGGCTGGACCAATTTTTTTTTTCAAATATTCGTTGAAGTCCGAGGAAGGTTCTTATGAAGAGAGTTCCTAGCGGTCAATTGGAGGGGGGGGGGGGGGGGGGCTAAGCACAAAAATTGCCCTAGCGCATTAACGGATGGACGGATTATCATGAAATTTCACATGTAGTATTCTTAAAAGCCAAGTTAAAAAATAGGCTATGTGGCGTCCATAAATTTTGAACGGTAGGGGGGGTTGTAAGGGAGGCCTAAATATAAAGATAGTGCTAAGTCATTAACGGATGATGATTGTCATGGAATTTCATATGTAGTTTTTTTAGAGGCCAAATAAAAAAGTAGGATGAGTGACGTCACACAATAGTGAACGTGAGGGAGGGTTGTGGGGGTAGGCCTAAATATAAAGATAGTCCTGTCATTAACGGATGCTCGGATTGTCATGGAATTTCACATGTAGCATTCTTAAAGGCCAAATTGAAAAATACGCTACGTGACATTTCAAAATTTTGAACGGGAGGGGGGGTTGTGGGGATAGGCCTACATATAAAGATAGTGATAGGTCTTTAACGGATGTTCGGAATGTCATGGAATTTAACATGTAGTATTCTTAAAAGACAAAAACAAAAAAAGGATATGTGACGTCTCAAAATTGTCAACGGGAGGGGGGTATGGGGGGGGGGGCAAGCATATACTTAAATGGTAGTTTCAAAAGCAATATTTAAAAATTGGCTATGACCCTTTGGACGGGAGGGGCGGGGGTGCATTAATGCAGAATGAATCTCACATGGAGCTTTCTTAAAGATGGGATATAGCTCTAATTTTAATATGGTGGGTTTCCCAAGCATGTATTACCTAGGAGGTCCACTGTTGCACGGTAAATAATAGCTATCACCAGCGTTCTTAAGCACAAAATACCTAGGGCATCCGCTGTTGCAAGGCACATACTAGCTGCGGTGCCCAGCATTCCTAACTACATACTATCTGTGTTGCCCAGCGTTCCTAAGAACTTAATACCTGGTTGCACGGAGTTGCAAGGCGCATACTATCTAAGGTGCCCGGCGTTCTTAAGTAGGAACTAGCTGTGGTTCCAAGTGTTCAAAAAAAAAAAAAAAAATCCGGTCCAATAGCTTTTGACAGAACGACGTCTGTCGGGTCACCAAGTTGATAATAAATATAACTTGCTTAATTATTAGCTGATATATGAAAATGTTAACCAAGATTTGTTGTTTAAAGTAGTCCTCACTTACACTATACTTCTAAAATTAGGCTCATCGTATTCCTTGATTAATAATGAAAAAAGTTATAACAAATAGGATAAAATTCGCACAGTACTTATGGAATTAGAATCGAAAGTATAGAAGAAAATATTCAAAATTATGTTTTACCACATAACACTCGCATCGTAGGCCATATCGTTACAAATGTTTAGAATTTCAAATAAACAATTTGAATACAAATATGTTGAACTCAATAAAGTAGTTCTCGAGGAATTGACTAAAATATACAAAAAGTGAATACTAATGAACTCCAGTTTCACTGCTTATACCAACTTGAATGAATTCTGTCCGAATACATTTTTGCAATCTGTGTCGATATACTGGAAATATCAAAATAAACAAATAAAAGCAAAAAACTTGTTTAACATTTGTCTAATTTCACAAAAATCGTTACAATATTTGTATATATTTTTGTGAAATTAGACAATACAAATGTTATAGAAGTTCATTCCTTTTATTTGTTTGGATCAATTTTCAATTACGCTATGAACAATGGGTTGCCAGACTGATACTCTGGAAATTTCATCAAAATCCGTTTAGAAGTTCCGGAGATCAAGTTGTTACGATTTTAGTGAGACTTTTAGCTGGTCAAGTCCCTTAGCGAACCTCTTACTATGTAGTAACTTTTAGCTGGTCAAGTCCCTTAGCGAACCTCTTACTATGTAGTAACTTTTAACTGGTCAAGTCCCTTAGCGAACCTCTTACAATGTCTTACTGGTTCTTGACCCTAACTTTTTAGACTAATTACTTTTAAAAAATTCATAGTTTATTGATAACATATAAATTGAGAGATTGATGTGATGCTGTTAGGAGGGGAGGCTTCAAGAATGATTGATAGCCTCATATCAATAAAAATAAACGACCTTTTAAACTTCCTTTAATTAGTATTTGAGATATTTACTATCATACATGTGAAAAAAGAAAAATTATAAAAAATTTCAAAAAACATATAAGAAAGAGTTATGATAGAGATTCGAGGCAATTAAAATTATGACATCATTACTATTTGTTGTTAATTTTTTTCGTGATTTATTTTACTAGTTTTATGTTGAGCTATGGCTTTCTAGGTATTCGCAGACATTTTGTAATGATAACTATGGTATGTATATGATTGGTACATTGTATATGCTACGGGAAAGTTAGATTAACGGTCAAACCTAGGATTACCCGGGTAAACCTAGTAGTACCCGCTGCCGCTTGGTTAAAGTTCGAAATATAATTGAAATAGTTCACGTTTCGGGCTTTATCCGGGTGTAAAGTATATGTTAAAGCTAGAACCTGTACTACTTCATATATAGGAACGACGGGAGGGGCAGATATATCGTCCCGCCGGCGGAACGCCGGCAAATACGCCCCCAAATTTTGTAATATTTCGATTTATGTTTGTTCTAGGAATTTATGTACCCAGATGAATGATTATCGCTGTTAGACAGCTTACAACAATGGAAATTGAGGTGTGGTCGAGCTAATTAATAAGTACCTAATCTTTATAGTGGAACATACGTCCACTAATGGCCTTGTCATTATTAGTATACCCAACTTTAACCAAGCGACAGCGGGTACTACGCAGTTTACCCGGGTAATCCTAGGTTTAACCGTTAATCTAACTTTACCCGTAACATATATATGCGGTACACTAACTATTAAAAAAAAAAGTCGGTGAATGACCGACAATGTACTTCCCCAGATTAAATTAGTCAATTAAGTTTTCTCTCTCCCTCCAAAAACAATCGACTGTTTGGTATAAAAATCAATAGTTGACTTACATAGGGATTTCCGAATCGTCATACTAAATGTTTAATATTTCATTACACCGGTGGTTATTGGGGTTTTTGAATCGAGCCCCTACCTCTGATCCCCGCTTTTCTTCGGCCGATCTTGCTGAAAATTAATAGGTGTCCTTTCGGCATTTTGAAATTACATATGAAATTTTGTGTCGGTATATTCATAACGACAGTTAATGAAGTTTTGTGTTAAGCCTCTCCCCTAATCCTTTTCCTTTGGCTGATTTGGCTGAGAATCAATAGGTGTCGTTCTAGTGGGGTTCTGAATACAAATATAAAATTTCGTGTCATTACATTCATTCTACCGGCAGTTATTGTGTTAGACACAGACTTTTTTTTTTTCATTTTTGAGTCAGAAACCATGAAATTCCGGTGAACTCAATATCAAATTTCTGACCAATTACATAACTTCCCCTATACTTCATTTACAGTGAGTAAAAAAAAATATATATATATATTTGGCTATGCACACAACAGGGTGTTCCTTGGTTGTGCCTACGGCGTTACGAGGGTTAAACACTTAGGCTATTAAATTGTTGTTGAAAATATCACTGACAATTTTTGGCCGACTACAAAAAATATTGAGTATTGTCATTAACAAGTTGAACGATTATGAGCATGTCTTTCATGTTTATGGCTTATATAATATATAAAAATAAAAAAGCACAACATTGTTGTCAGGATAAAAGGGATATAATTTTTGAAAAAGGGCCGATAAAACCTAGCTTTTTGAAAAAGACTCACCAAAAATAGAATTTGGAGACGTAGATATTTTGAAATATAGTCGAAGAGGAGTCTTAAACATATTTATTCAAATTCAAAAAAATACTCAAAAATGAAATGAAAGTTTTATGAATTTCTAATGTTTTATCAAAAAAATACACGACTATGAATTTTTACAAAATTTCGAATAACGTAATGACGGAGAGAGAAAAAATAGAAAGGAATTATATTTTGACGGATTATAAAAAGTAATGGATAGTGTCAAGAAGCTCATATTTCATGTTTATGGCTAATTTACGCAGAATATGTATATTATGTAAACGTGTAAAACACAACATAGTTGTCTTTTGGTAAAGATGGTATAAAACGCAGCTTTTCGCGTTAAAAAAATAACCTCTTTATTCTATTTAAAATTAACTATTCGAAGAAAAGTCTCAGGTGAATCACCAGCAATGTACTTCCCCAGACAGAATTAATCAATTAACTTTTCGCTCCTCCTCCAAAACCAGTCTACCGTTTGCGCTAATATTCAACAGTTGACTTATATAGGGGCTCCTGAATCCTCATACTAAATTTTGTGTCGATTCATTACATCGGCAGGTATTAGGGTTTTTGAATTGAGCCCACTCATTTCACCCCCCTCTTCCCTTCAGTCGATATTGCTGAAATTTGACAGGTTATGTCCTCATTGAGTTTTTGACTATAAATATGAAATTTCATGTTGATAATTCCTTCATTACTTGAGCCAGATTGAGCCGTAGTTTGCCCCCCCATTGATAGATGTTTAGGAATTGTTTACTTGTTTTTCTTCTCTTTTGAGGGTTATTTGAATTTTAAAAATATTTTTCTTTGAAGTCCTTGAATTTTCTTCTCTTTCACTGGGCACTCTCATTAAGGATAAGTTAGACAACTGTGTTAAGTACATTTTGAAGATTCTTAACATGGAGTTATATACCTTAACTCGCGTTTTGTCATATAATAAATTGTAATTAAATGTAAACAATTAAATAGCGCCAGTATTTTCAGGATGTTATTAGGGGAAGGCCTTGTACAATGATAACTTTTGGTCTAAAGAGATTGGATTCAAAATGAAATATAATCTGAAATTTAAAAAAAGGAAAAGGTGTTGAACAAATGGACTCCCAAATTCAATGTGAAGGGTGTAGCGGGAGAGCGTCAACTATATTTTGAAGGAATGTAGATTGGATGGATTGAATTAAACCAATGTTGGCCCAACACCAGGATCCCTGGACTTCTATTTACCTACCTCCATCAAAAAATAGGTCGTTTTGGCTGTTTTTAGTTATGTACAGTTGTTTAATTTTATTATTATACTAGCAGGTTACCCGGCGTTGTCCTGGAGTAACTTGGCGTTTTTAGTTCTTAGTTGGTCCTATCCCTGCTCCATATCCCCTCTCAAAAGAAAACATTTATTTTTGAACTTATCTCGTCGTATACTTTAAAATAATATGCGACATATTGTTGTAAAAACAAAAAAAATGGGATCTGCCCCACAACAGCGGCCCACCAATTTCTGGATTCCACATATTCCACATCCATAATCCAAGGATTAAGATGGAATGAATCAGGAGAGCAGATGAGAAGGGGGGGGGGGGGGATAATGGGAATAAGCACCAACCCACTTCCACTTGGAACAGTGGAGCAGATATGGGGACCAGTGGAGTAATGGGAGTAAGTACCCACCCACCTCCACTTGGATCAGGGGAGCAGCTGAGGAGGGTAATGGGAATTCGACAAAGGAAACCATCTCATAACACCGATTTCGATGCAAAGAAGATCTGCACTCTGCGAGAAGAAAACAACTAGGATTTGCATCAGATGTGATGTACCGCTTCATGACAAGTGCTTTGCACATTTTCATCAACGATAAAAGAATATTATAATTACCATATTGATTGTCAATTAACGTTAAATGAATGAAAAATTAAGATTTTGTTGAATTTATAATTTGTCCTTCAAAATTGAACTCATTTCTGTTTTGGTCAATCAATGAAACCATATTGTAATGGTCAAAATAAAATAATCTTGTAAAGCATACATCTGGCCAATGTCTTATTTATGGGACGCCTCTTAAAAACGAGGCAAGCACCATGATAGTCGTGAATTGACATTCAACTGTCTATAATAGGCCTATTGATCATAAAACAATCAGATTTGTAAAATTTCGAGTTTTGGCCATTAATGGGTTAATCGGTGCCCTCACAGATTATACACTTTGTTTTCAAAAAATAACACTTTAAACCACTTTTTTGGGGGACAAATTAAAACACTGGTGCGGAGCGGGTTTGGGAGGTGTACAGTGCGTCACATAATTTTGTAACTCATTTACCAGCTTAGTCCCCAAGTTGCCTAGTGCGAATTCAAAAAATTGGGACCTGCCCCATAACAGCACCCTCCCCCCTTCCCCGCGCTTAAAATAACCTGCAAACTTGGTGATGCATTCATTGAGCTTGGAGATTTGAAATTTGGATTTTGTGTGGGTCGGGGAGAGACACAAAGAAGAAGTCTGTAACGGGAGAGAACGAGGCCGGAAGCGAGCTAATTCGACGACAGATCTCATAAATCGAGAGAGGCTGAGAGCGGGAGTGGGCTACATGGAGACATAATTAGTAGGAGGATCAAAGGAGGCGGGAGTCATTAGGTGGAGAGCTGCAGCACTGCAACACATCTGGGGGACAGACACAAGTAACAGCAACAGTTACCTGCAACAACCAACAACCAACAACCCACCAACTAACTAGAAATTAATCTGACAATTTTGTAAAAATCTGTCTCCCTTTTATCATTACTCAGTATACAATACTAGATTCGGCGTTTAAACACTTTAATTAACTGTTTTTTGTTTTTTTTTCAATTCTTTATTTTGAATATTTACAATCGGTATACACCATGAGTAAATTTGATGAAAGACAAAACATTAAAAGAAAGAGAGAGAAAAAAATATATATAAATCGAAAGAATATGATTGTGTACAAAATAATAATAGAAAAAAAAACAAAAAAAAAAAAAACTAAGAACTATGCAAATAATATAATATGTACAAAACAAAGAGAAAATATTAAATTTAAATAATAATAAACATAAACATAAAAATAAAATAATAATATTGATATAATAAAATTAACATGAAAACCCTTTAACTCGAAACACCCCCGGTTCTCTGCCATCCCCATCCCTCCAACTTAATGGGGGGAGTGTAATCACTGTCCAGCAGTGGAGGCAGGCCAAGAAGGAGGAGAGTTGAAGGTAAGAGGATTACATGAGTGCAGAAGCTGGTCATCACCGGCACTCCCTATATAATTTTTGCTACAGTAGCAGGTCTCTCGGCCAGCGCCGCCTCAGTCTTCGGGGGGGGGGGGGGGGGGGATTATCTGGATGGGATTGGGATGACGAAAATCGAGCAACTGGATTGACATGGGAAGAAAGGTTAGTGTGGAATTTGGAGAAGCGGGACTTGATGAGGTCAATAACTTTTTACCCATTCGGGCATTTGAAAAGCTATAAACAAGAGTTATAGATAACTAGTCATAGTATATTTATATCTACTGATGATAAGTATATTTTTTTAATAAGAAAATATAGATATAAAATATTCATACTGTAATTTTTTCAGTGTCTAAATACTTCTAATCATTTGTCAGTCATAATATCCATTATACAATTATATTTTCGTCCACATAATAAAATTTATGGCTAAAATATATCCATCATGTGATCATCAATGTTTTTGATAATTTCTTTATTTTGAATTTTTACAATCGGTAAATCACCATAAGTAAATGTGAGGTCGGTAATAAAAGAGAACAGTACAAAATGAATGATAAAATAAATTAAATTAAATGTTCAAAATAATAAATAAAATGTACAAGAAGTAAAAGTTAGTAACTAACTGCATTACTTCAATAAGTAAAAGATAAAAATAGTAGAAAAAACTCCCCCTGGTTTTTTGCAACCCAATTCCTCCAAATTACGGAGGGCCGGGAGGCCACGGGGGCCCGAGTGATCCCTCCCCGTCGACTTTTTGCTTCACCCGTTCATTTCATAGCAGTGGGGGTAGATCAAGAAGGGAGAAGGGAAGGAGAGCTGAAACTGCGAGTTCATGAGGGGAGAACCTGGTCACCACCAATACTCCCAGATATATATGCTATCTTGAACTAGCAGGTCTCTCGGCCAGCACCGCCTCAGCCTTCGGGGGGGATTATCTGTACAGGAGCGGGAGGACAAGTGTCGAGCGACGGGATAGACATGGAAGGAAAGATTAGAGTGGAATTTGAAGAAGCAGGACTTGATGAGGTCAATAACATAGGGAATTTTAAGGTCATTATGAAGGGTAAGATAAGGTTCCATTATTTTATAAAAAATCTTGGAATAATATTCTCATTATTTTCTCTCAGAAGCCATCTATTAGACTAGCACGAAAAAATTTGGGGGTTTTCGGCATCAAGACATGAGTTTTGTAAAAACCAAATTTTTTTCGTATATATATATATATATTTTTTCAACGAGTACCTGATATCGCATAGGCTCGGGACCATCGCTTAACGTCTCACTCGAAGGGTGGCGTGCACATGTATAAAAACCTTGTGTTTTCTCAGATAAAAAACCTAAAGACCTCAGCCGGGTTTCGAACCCGTGATCATGAGCTCAGTAGGAAGATGCTCATGCTACCTCTGAGCTACCGGCACCCTCATAGGTAATAATAAGGCACAAATACCGCCCGAATTTTAAGTTGCTACGATTTTTTTAGTAAGAGCTAGGAGTTGGCCGGCAGACACACGATCGAGAACATAAGGTTCTTTTTGTCTTTACAAAACCAAATGTATCTTCTTACATTGGGCAGTATTTTTAAGGCTTCCCATCTCATCCAATAATTCCATAAAAAGCTAAATAAAGAGGGATAAAATAACTTTGATTCAAAAAAAGAAGTAAATCTACTAGAAAATGGCAAAGTTAATCAATGAGTGTGCTTTAGTGGAGCTCCTGAAGGAACATGAATTATTATTTAAAAAATGTACACATGTTAAGATGAAAGCGTTTTTCAAGTGGTTTTGGTTTGGGTTTGTTTAATATTAAAGATGTTAGGTAAAGAGAGGCAGCCCGCCCCAGGTATTAGTTGTGTGGTGTGGTTGCCAGCAGATTTGTGTACGGTAAATGGTCCGAACGTATTTCTGGCCTCCGTCCAATGGCTCTTTGATCTGAACATCATCCTAGAACAAATTAGCTCCTCTCCTCTTTATTTATTAACGGCGTTTCACTAAATCAGACTCCCGTCAACTGCTCCTATTCTGTCCCGTCTCTTCCTCATTCAACTCCACAGTAACTCAGAAAATAAATAAACACATGTACTACAATTCTATTAAGTGTAAACAAACCAACTTTCAACAATGACGCTGGGAGTGACGCGGTACTCATGAGAATTTATCTATAAACATCTGCTTTAGTTTCAAAAATTTGCTGTCGTGCACTGGTTTTGATTAAAATTTGTTTTATAATATTACAGTAAGACTTTTCTTAATTAAAATTTGAAATTTATTGTTCTTTAATTTCTTTTATGCATGAAGTTATAGGTTTGTGATAGCTAAAATGAGATACCTATACACAACTGTGATTGTAGTATCATTAAATACCGCGAGAATTCAGCGTCGATGGTAATTTTCGGATTTGTTGTTGAACTATTTCGATTCGTATTCATTTGTAAATTAAGATTGTAATTAAAAAATGAAATAAGCTGTTCGGTATCTCCTGAAATGGGTAATAACATTATATTATTTGTTGTGACAATATGACAACAAATATATTATTTATTGATCGATATTTTCAGCAGTTCTTATTATATATTAATAACAATATTATATAATATCATATAATAAAAACAACGACGAAAAATGTATTAATGAAATATTTGAAGGATAAAAAATGTATTAAAGTTACCAACTTTTATAAAATTTTGGATTTTTTGAATTCAATTTTTAACCCTTCGATAAAAAAATTGAATTTTTCTCATTCAGTTATGATACTTGTCAAAGATAAGTGTTTACTTTAATTAAAAATGAAGTAATTCACTGAAAAAATAAATATACAATTAAAAGATTAAAATAAAAACGTGTGAGGGTTATATTGACCCGAGGTGACAACACTAAGATGTTTACTCACCAAAAACACCTTTAGCACGCCGTCCTACCTGGGTAGGCAAAAACAAACACTCGTCGGGCTCATGTCTACCAGAGCAACGAAGAAGCGCTACAGTAGTAGGCGATATGGCCTCGTAGTTGAAGCCCGGGCATGGGTAACAAACACTGTAGGACGCTAAGCATATAAGAAGGTAGGTACGTTGAGAATGAAGGGCTTCAGTTTTTTAATTATATTTATTTATTTTCTTCTGAAAGTGCCCTTCATATTTTATGTAGGTATTCATATTATATGAATATATTTTTATTGAAATTACCGCAGACCCAAATATACCCACCTATAACAAGCACCCTCCCTCCGCTCTCTGAAAAAAAAATTCCTTCAGTATAGCAGGAAATTTTGTTGAATGCTTAAACAAATATATTCAATCATAAAAAAAATAGAGAAAATTATCTTTATTCAAATTAATAAATTGTATTGTCTTTACTTTTCGTTTATCTGAATCTATTAACTTAAGCACTCAGGATTATTTCGTTTCGTTCCTATAGAACTGTTGTGTATCTTAGATGCCGATCAAAAAATTATAAAAACAGTATATGAACATTTAAGAACCCATCACTGATCTCGGGAGCTCACTGAACACCCTCTCTCCCGAAAATGATATCATAATGTGTTTTTTATTTTTCTGTTTTCAGGTTACCCAGCTTTAGAAAAGGACCAGATAGATATTGGTACGTGGACAAAACTAACGAAGACGTGAAGATTTCATAATAACCCCCCTAGGTACTCACTGTCCCACTAAAAAACAAAATTCCTTTCAAAACAATTCAAATAAATGAACAAAACATAATTGCATCCGGGAAATTCACTACAATAATAACATTTTGAGATTCTTTCATATCTTCTATGCAGGTTTCATGAGCAGCCTTTTTTTTGTCCGCGAACACATTTTTTTCAATCACGAACACCTAGAGCTGTGTCAGTTTGTACTAAATTAATACCTAATTCTTTTTTCAGTCAACCTTTTTTCTGAGAGTTCTTCTATTAGAATCTCATAGGTGGAAAACTGTCTACATAACCCTATTAAAAAAAAAAATATTACAATCGGTAAAAACCATAAGTAAAGTTGACAATTATTGATAATAGAACAAAGTAAGATAATAAATTGAAATATGGACAATGATAAATAAAACAAGAGGAAAAAAATAAAATAAATAAATAAAAGTAAAAATGTCCCACACTCCCTAGCAGGTCTCTCGGCCAGCACCGCCTCAGCCTTCGGTGAGAGTTGTTGGGATGACACAGATTTTTATAGAAGGAAAACTTGAAATGGAAGTTTAGGAAAAAAGACTTGATGAGATCGTTGACAAAAGTTATTTTAACAAAATAAACGAAAATTTGCAGTACTGATCGAAATATAATACATAATGAAAATAAATAGCTTACATTTTGTGTATCAATACTTTTGATCTATGTATTCTGGATACTTTCATTCCTTTTGTTTCTCACAATCCACTATGCATATTTTTTTTTCTATCTTACCAATAATATATATTACACTAACACTCTAACTCTAGCATTAACCTATAATAATAAAATATGTTCATTTCCCCTTTACTGTATACCATGAGAAAAAATGAATAATTTCATTGGTGTATCATTACTATTAACTCACTGTAGCTTCATAATTTTTAGCTATACAGTTTCATTAATATCAAGACGACAGTAAAAAAAGTTTTATGTATCGACGGTGTTGAAACGCAACCTCATATGTCGAAAAACCTAATTTTTCAGGGGAGACAACCTCTTAAAATATTCTAAAACTAAATTACTCATATTTTGATAAAATAATTTATAAACGATTGAAACTATGATACATATTACTTGATAATACCTAGGGTAATTGTCTTTCGAGTGTAATCCCTGATTAACGCAAAAGGAATTAAGTTAGATGACTTACGAGAAAGTTAAATTTTATTACATTTATTTTTATTCTTCATACTTCCGAGGATTCTACAGATGAAGCATCATGATTGCCTTCAACGGATTCCTCCCGGACTCATGCCCAGGCTTTAACTACAAGGTCATATCGCCTACTACCAAGCGCTCTTTCGTCACTCTGGTGGACATGAGCCTTTTGGGAGTCGTAAATTCCTTAGAGTGGGGATATTTAACGAGTATCTGACATCGTACAGGTTCGGGACCATCGCTTAACGTCCCATCCGAAGGACGGCGTGCTGACGTTTTTTAACCTCCCAGATAAAATAAACTAAGGGTTTCGACCGCGTTCCGAACCTGCGATCTTGAGCTTAATAAGCAAGCACGCATACCACTCAGCTACCGGCGCCCTCACTTGGAATTATTAATAATTAACGAATATGGGTTTTAATTCCTTTATCAGTGACTAGGGAGTGTCATCAATTTTTCACATTCCAAGTCCAAATATGTATAAAACTAAAATAAATAGATAAATAAATTTTGCAAATTTTCTTTACATAACAACTAGAGCCCGGATTTCGTGCAGTAAAACAATTTAAAAACGTGCAATAAAAAGGCCAAAACGTGCGCAAATGTGAATCAAAAAATAAAATCCTGCCATTAACTGTTTATCTGCAAAAAAAAGAAAAATTGGATCTAATTTGTAAATTAAATAACTCTTTTTTCAGCATGAAATTGGGTAGGGTTTAAAAATAAATCTATAAAATAAAAAGCCTGAAGGAATTTATTTATGCAATTTATAAAAAATATTTACTGAAAACACAAGTTTTTTTTTTACCTTTATGTTTTAATTACAAAAGCATATATGTATAAATTTCTGATTAAGAAAAAATACTAGAGTATACTGTAAAATACAAAACAGTTCACCACATTACTCGAGGCAGAGAATTTGACATCAATAATTTAATTATTAAATTGATATATATTTTTTACTCAAGCATTTGATGCGTTAAAATGTATTACTAAATACATTTCAAAATCCTTGTCTGAAAAACTGTGCCGTGCCGCCTGTCGCTAAGTACGTATGTGTTTTAGCTAGGAAAACGATCTCTCGACGCTGACGCTTGTGATGGGGCATTTTCTGTAGCTGCTTATAATGTCAGGTTGTAAATCCAATCCAATACCTTCACCATTTATGGCCGCATATTACTTTTTGGGTGAGCCATATCCGGGATTTTTTCTCAAAACTGTTGTAAATTTGTCGATTAACAAATGTATAATTCAAACTAACTTACAAATTAATTTTCTAATTACGACAAAATATGCAATTTTGCAATCCAAACCTAAAACGTGCAATTTTGCCAAAAAAAGTTGAAAACATGCGATTTCGTGCAAAATAAAATTTATATGTATATATATTAATCAGGATGCCTTAATTCGTAAAAATAAGTTGGTATTTAATGATTTCAAGCAAGCAAAAAAAAAAAAACTGCAATTGCTCGGGAATCCGGGCTCTACTAATAATCAATATTTACCTTACGTAGGGGCTTTTAAATTCTCATATAAAATTTTATATTGATAAATTCATTACATTAAATTTGCGTTTGTGACCTCTTTAGATTCAATTTACATCACGTTTTTTCGCATTCAACCTTAAATTTCTCCATGAAATCGATACGGAATCGCAAAGTTGACCGTACCAATAGAAAGCTGATTAAATTTGCAAGTTTTCTAGCCCCCTGGACGGTTAAAGCGGTCTTTGAGCGGGAAAGTATTATACGTGGAAGTATTTCCCGAAATTTAAATTTTTCTAAAATGTTAACGTTTTAGCTGTTATTTCGGTTCTAAGTTGGTGATTTTCAAAGTTAAAAGTACACTGGTCTGATAGGAAATGTAACGCTTATTCCGAAAATGTGGTCAAAAGTTGAGAAATTTGATTTAAAGGGGAGAAATGTGGGACTTGATGGCAAAAAACGTGGTTTTCTCGAAAAAACCTTTAAAAAATCATATCGCGGCAACGGATTGAAATAGAAAGGTGCGGTTGGCGGCATTCTACTCCATTTTTGGTCTAGTTTCATCCAATTTTTTTTTAAAAAGTTACGAGGGAATCACCCTGTATATATCACTCACCAGAAACGATTGCTTATAAACATATAAATAAAAAATATTAAATATATTATATTAATATTACAATTTCTAGAATTAAGATGTAAAGCAAATAGGATATAATTGCTGTTTAAAATTTTTTTTACATCAATCTCCGTTCTTTTCATTTTAGTTGATAATGGCCCAAAAGAGGTCGAATCGTTGAAAATAAAAATTGCTTGGACCTAATTGGCCACTGATTTACCCAATACCATTTAGATAAAAGGTCCCAACCGAAAGAAACAAGTAATTTATTTATTTTTTTCATTTTTGGAATCGGATGAAATTCCAGTGAAAACTCAAATTTCTGACTGATTACATAACTTCCCTTTTTTAATGATTTCAAGAAGCGAAAAAAATGCAATTGCACGGGAATCCGGGCTCTAGTAATAACCAATAAAAATAAATTCACATAGAAAACATTTAGAAATTCACCAAATTGTTGAGGAATGGTCTATATGTCACTTGAACTGTTTTTTCTTAATTACTGTTTCAGTTACTTCAAGTTGCACCCAGCCATATGGAGAAATGAACCAGCTTGGTGGTGTTTTTGTGAACGGACGACCTCTTCCAAACTCAATGAGGCTAAGGATAGTCGAATTGGCCCAACTTGGCATCCGCCCCTGCGACATCTCCCGACAACTTCGAGTCTCACACGGATGCGTTTCCAAAATTTTGGCCAGGTTCAATGAGACAGGTTCAATTCTCCCAGGCGCCATTGGCGGCTCAAAGCCTCGAGTCACAACCCCAAAAGTTGTCGCCTATATAAAAGAATTGAAATTGAAAGATCCAGGAATTTTTGCATGGGAAATCCGAGATAGACTTTTATCCGATGGGGTTTGTGACAAATTCAATGTTCCTTCAGTTAGTTCGATCAGTAGAATCCTTCGAAACAAGACTGGCGCAAGTTCATCGCTTTACTACTACACAGGGCAAGGGAGTCCAAAATGGCATCGTCCTGCGCATAATGTGTCCGACATTTTAAGTCAAAATTCGGAAGTTTCCCAGCAAGCTCACAGCTACGGTTGTTACATGTACCAGCATTGGCCAACTCAGTAGCATAAGCTGTGAAAACATTTTTTTTAAATACCCAACTAGGAGTTGAAAATATAAAATTAAAGTTACAGGGTAAGGGTTGTATCGTTCACACAAAATATATATTTGTTTAATCATTTTTTCTCTTTAAGCCTAGGACTGGCATAGTTCTACAGACTGGTGCATAAATCCTAAAGGGACTTAAAGTTTTAATAACTTTGTAATATTTTTTTTTTTTCAGATATTCCAAGTAACATTTGGGAAATTAATCTCAAATAATAAATGCATATAAATAAGTTAAGTTCACAACCCTAAAACGAACCAAAATAACTTTATTACAAAAAATCATTAATGGATTATTAATACAATGATTGGACAACTGCAGATATTTCTGGCTGGAGTGCCCCAATTTCCTCTGTAGCTGAAAGTGGCATCCCAGATCATAACAAGTCACCGAACCTGCTGCTGGAAACGTTCTATCAAGCGACGAATTGTTTCCAAAGTTTTTGAAATTGAATTTGACGATTTTGGTTCGTTATTGGGTTTTGAACTTTTCCATGATTAATATCCAAAATATTACTTGGAATAACTGGATAAAATAAAATGAAAAAATTAATAATTCAAAAATTTATTAAAATTGTAAACATCTTCTTGAGGTATACGTTACCTTATTTATGGTCATAAAGAAGTCATTTGTTTTGCTCAATTGAACAAATTATTTCAATCATTTGAATCAAAGGAAAAATAGTGAATTAATAAAATGCATTTTCTTCACCTGAATTAATTTATTAAAACACCATACAACAGGAAAGAAGACATGATTCATAAATAAATAATTTATTCCAGCCATCGCAGGTAAAACTGAAAAAGTATGAATTTTTCAAAAAAAACAAACATATCGCTGCAAACGTTTTTTAGTTCTTAAAGTGAATTGCCGTTTTGATCTTTCGTTTTAACCTCATTTTTCACTAATAACACAATATTGTATATAAATCTTATATAACATAACAAATTGCGACAAAATATTCTGAAAAATATTCATTTGGTTACCTAAGGCGATCATATTAACGCTCTTATTTCGAAGAAGAAGAGCGGAAATAGGTTATTTCCAGTATTTTATTTGTTTATTACATGCATGCGATTCAATCCAAAAATATTGTCAATTGTATACGAATATTTTAAAAAATATAATATTTAAAATGTCTATTTTTCTTTTAAATATTTTATATAATTTTTTACTATTGCCTTTGTATAATATGTATGTATTGTAAATTAATTTTTTTAAAAATAAATATGTATATTATTTAACAGACTTAAAAAAGTAGAAAGTTCATTTTTGTCTTCCATTTGTTCCCCGAAACCCTTGTAATTCTAAATTGACTAAATTTCGGTGGTCTTCTATACATTGTAGACCAAAATTGTCCTAAATCAGAGGAGCAGCCGAGCGGAAGAAAGTCCAGCGGCCGACCCAACTGCAGCCTCCCCAAGAGATCTCCTGCAGTCCCTCTTCCATACGATTTAAATAAAGATGTGTTAAATCTGGAATCAGTTGTCTCAATGATATCCCTCCCTGCCCGGACTATGTAAATCCGCAGCAATCTGATGGAGGCGCCGGGTAGGGGCAATTCAAGGGAGAGCGTATGGTGACTACGCGGTCAACCACAACTTTAGAACACCCTTAGAAGAACCAACCAGATAAGCCGATATTTCTCGACAAATGAGACCAAAAATCTCCATGTTTTATCCAACCATCTACAAGATTTCCACTAAAGGCTGCGTCAGGGGAGAGAATTCAAGTTGTGGGAGAGGCGAATTTGGTAGGTATATTGTATAGGCGGGACTGGCTTTGTCCCTAAAGTTGCTGTGTTGAAAGGCCTATCCGCCTTAGTGATTTTCGGCACTGATTTAATTTTTTGGAGATACAATTCCATGAACTGAAAGGTTGGAAAAGTTAACGTTATCTGTAAAGACCCCCCCCCCCCCCCCCCCCCGAAATTTGAGTCGCTAATATGTACTTCAGACAAGGCATTTTTCAAAATTTGGTATTTAAGTGTTGGGAGGGGTCCCACACCTTGGATAAAACATGGGCTTACTTCGGAACCAAGTAACATCTGTGAGGAAACTTACCATACGGCCGGATAAATCATTGCCGGAAAATTAAATCTGTAATTTCAAAGAATGCTAAAAAACTCTTTGTGAGATAGTATTTCGACATTCTGGAAACATGAGCAAATGAGATTTTAATAAACACTTTGATTAAAAATGTGTGTTAAATCAAGTCTTACTTGAAATTACTTATGGAAAAAAAATCAAAGGCAGGGGTCATCTTGCCTTGCCATATTTAGCCAGGTCAGAGCTATGTAGTTGCTTAGCGCATTTTAAAAGAACATATGCATTGTACAAAATTATAGATTGATGGTAAGATTTCACATTGGCCGAAACATATTAATTATTTTTTTCTGAAACCCCCACAGGGTATTGGCAAACTCACCTGACAATCAAAGACGTTGATGAATGATGTAGGGACAGACGAAACACTGGGTTTAATTATAACAGATAATAAAACAGAAGGATCAAAAAAGATATGTTTTAAAAAAGACATTTAAAAATATATATATATATTATTTATTTATAATATGAACAAGTGCAGATGTTTCCATTCGAGAAGTTAAGAAAGAGAAGGTGGATATTTTTGATAAGGGCAATAGACAGGAGGAAGTTGGAAGGACACATTTCACGGAAGCAAGCTACTTGTTAGACTAGAGCTTTCTTAGTCATTGGATTAACAATATCAGTAAAACACTGGAATACCTTTCCATCCTAAAGTCTTTAAGAAGATTTTCTTCTGAGTTCTTAAAGAGAGATTTTTTAAAATTTAATTTTATAAGAAAGTAATAGAATGAAAATATATCAAAATGGAAAAATATAATCTGAGACCATTTTAAACTTACAAAAGTAATTGATTTTATTATTATTATTGGAGAACCACAAGTAATTTTGATAACTGAACGAAAAAGTCACACATTTAGAATGTTTCTGCTGATGAAGTTTTTCCGGTGGTGACATTTGCCAAACAAATTAAGTTAGAAATTCATGCACTATTTGTTCCTCATAATTAGTCAGGTTTTTATTTTAATGATTTAATAAATTATCCTGTTGGTAATAATAGAATAGATTGTAGTGTTGAAATGGGTAATAGAGGAGAGATATGTTTGTGAAATAGGAGAATGCCTGGTCGAGGAAGAAGGAAATGACCCATTAGAAAAGAAGGGAGACTGCCACTGGCGTAGCTGGGGGGGCAGTGGTGGGCACAACAGCAGAATGCTCGGTGCCCCCCTAAAAAAGTGCGATCTAATGTACCTAATTAAAAAAAAAATTATAATATATAACGACAGCTCCACCAGAGACAAACATTACAGTCAATACATTAGAAGGATATAGAAAGCTTCAGTTCCCAGTCAAAAGTTATTCATTGTTGATTTAAATTTGTGTTGATTATTTTGTTATAACATACTAATATTTTGTGTATGGTACCTGATTGTTAATTATTAAGTTTAATTAAATTTAAACTAAAAATATGATTGTGAAATGTAAACTATTGTTCGTGTTTTTTTTCTTTTCTATGGATGACCAACAAGGAGCAGCAAGGATGACATTGACTATAGAGGTTTATCGACTACGTGAAAGACCAGATAAATGCAGTCATTCACCCAGTGTTAGCATTCACGGAAACTTGGCGATGCAACTAGTGTCAGAATTTCAAATCAATTGAAGTCCGGAAAAGGGGATGTGGTACTTTTATGGGGGGACGTATCGACTATTATTGGGTACATAACATATACGATTATATTTACATTTTAAACACTTATAAGCAGCTGCTTAGGGGGAGTTAGGCCATACGTCCATCGAGGCATATCCGACCATCCTGTCAGCGGGATAACTCCATGTAAATAGGATGAGTAGGAAGAAATATCTAAAATTAAACCGTATTTAAATCTATTTTAATAGTGAAGCGGATATTCTAGTTTATTTTAATTTTTATACATATATATATATTAGGGTGGTCCTTAAATATGCATTTTCGCGATTTTGAAACGTGCGCACCCTATTGGTGGCAACAACCCCTGCCCTTAGAAACAGTGCATATAGTATTGAAAGAACAATATGGTTAAAAACAATTAACACAAACCAGGAGTTGTTATGGAAACTGTCCAAGGTAGACGCGGAAGGACAAAAAGAACAAAGAGGATTAAGTTGCAAGGTTCGTGAGATACCTATGGATTAATTTGAATAATCGTGAAACAAACGAAGAGATTTCAAAGTGGAACTTTTGGGATATGTTATAGGCAATTTCGTGAACCCACTAGAGGGGAAGGGAGAAAAGATAAATTGCCGGGCGGGCGAAGGAGCAAAAAACGGGTGTAAAGATTAATTTAAAAAAAAGTTCACTGCAGTTTTTTTTTTTTTTTTTTTCGATTTCCATCCAGTAGTATCCCTTACTGGAAGGGAATATATTTATCTGCATGCGCCATATGTATATTACATGCTTTTACACAACTTAATTTTGAATTTGACATACAATAATTTAGAAAAAAATGTTATAGTTCATCAAAATTAATCTTCTGTACAAAATTTAAAAATTCTTCATAAAAACGTCGCACTAAAATAATTTTTGACAAAGGCCAACTTTCACCATTGACCACTACAAATCTCACTAGAGAACTTCTTAGACCCTCCAATAGTTCACAGGTGTAGATCAAATGATGGACTGTCTGCTCCTGGGTGCCGCAGAGGCAGAGAGGCGAATCAAGGATCTTGAACCTGTGGAGGTAGTGCCTCATCTTGCCGTGTCCACTCAGGAGCATAGTCATCTTGGATGGGAACGGTTTGTCGTTCTTCATTGCCAACCTGTCCTCTACAGTCGGGAAGAAGCTCCTTGTAACAGCACCTTTATTTGTCCGCCCCCATTGCTCCTTCCATTTCAGGATGGACGTCCATCTCGTCTTCGCCGTTAGAAGCGTCTTCGGGTATTTGATGTAGCTCGGAGGAAGATCTACGTCGTGTGCCGCCTCTTTCGCCAGACAGTCCGCACGTTCGTTGCCGCTATCGCCATCATGCGCTCTGACCCAACTAAATTTAACGGTCCAGCCCTCTGCTTGAAGAACCCCGACTCGAACCCTTATATCTTCAATTAGTGGCGAGTGATTCTTGTGGTTCCTCAAGCTCTCTAAGCTTACCTGGCTGTCCGTGCACACTAGCACTGTGCTTACTCCAGGTCCCGCCTCATGTTCTCCGATGTACTCTAGTGCCTTCAGTATAGCCAGCTGCTCGGCTTGGTTATTGGAGCACACCTGATCCAGCCTATAGGAGAGTTCGTCTAGAGTCGCTTCTCTTCTCATTACGACGACTGCGCAGCCGACTGCTCCGTCTGACTTGCTTCCATCCGTATACAGGCGGAGCGTGTGTTCATCAATAATTTCCCCCGGATATTCAACCTCTTCAATTTCGAGAACGCTGGCTGGGTGTTTTCACTCTTCGTAAGGGACTGTTGCATCATACGCCTCGTGGGTTAAACCTGCAAAGTTGCCATGAGCTTTGGTAACTCCGTAAACGGCTGCTATCTCCTCCAGCTTGATGCATATTGGTGTGACGCCTGCCAAGAGGCATGCCGCCTCGTGAGAAATGGTTCTGTAGCCCCTGACTATCCGGATTGCCATTAATCTTTGAGCTCTGTTTAATTTGATCTGATTATATTTCCTATTCAGGGCGTCGATCCAAACCGCTACAGAGTAAGAGATGAGAGGAAGTACTGCTCCTTTGTAGATGACCTCCAGTGCCTCTTGCCCAAGGCCCCACCGTACCTTTGCTGACCGTGACAGTAGGTTTATGACTTGTAAGCTCTTCTGGCTGATGTGCGCAACATGCTTATTGAAAGTAAACTTACTGTCGATGATCACTCCAAAATACTTCAGCTCATTTGCTAGCTGAAGCCTTTCTCCCTCCAGAAACACGTCTACAGGACTAGGATGTCTTTTCCGAGAGATATATAGTGCCTTGGACTTGTTACTATTAAATTTGACTTTATTCGATATAGCCCAGCTGCATACCTTAAAAATTTCACGGTTTGCAGTCGCCTCTATTTCTAGTTCTGTCCGACCGGATATCATAAGTAAGACGTCGTCGGCGTAGGCAATTACTCGAGTTTTCTCCGAGTATGGAAGCTTGAGTAGGGAATCGTATTGGATGTTCCAGTATCCAGGTGCACAACAAGAGCCTTGGGGGCATCCTCTTTCGATCATTTTACTAAACTCGACATTATTTACCGATAGAACTGCTAACCTGTTTTGAAAGTAGTCCTTTGTTAAAATAAACAGATTTTTCGGACATGCCATACATCGAAGTTGCTTCATTATAGACGGCCACCAGGCCGCATCGAATGCTCCTTGCACATCAAGCGAGATCAATAGAATATCCAATTTACGTTGAAGATTACTCTGAACAAATCGCTTGACCTCCATTACTGCATCAGTCGCACTCGACTGTGGCCTGAATCCATATTGCCTGTCGCTTAATAACTTGTTGGAATAGGCATGGTGCATAATTCTATCGATCATGAGCTTTTCCAGGACCTTCCCAGACACGTTAATGAGGCTTATCGGTCGGTACTTTGAGAGGTCGTTGGAGCTTTCTTTTCCAGGCTTTACAATAGGAACAATTTTTGATTTCTTCCAAGCAGATGGAAAGTGGCCTCTGTTTAGGCACTCATTGTAAAGCGTAGTCACGAATTCGGGGAATAGAAAGGTAATGTTTCTTAATATTTCGCTTGTTATTCCGTCCTCTCCAGGTGTCTTTTTTGGGTCCATACCAGATACAACGCTGAATACCTCTGCTGTAGTGAACGGTGGATCATCCATTGTTTCGATGGTCTTCTGCATTTCCTCCCGACAAGCCACATGGAACTCCCCATCCGTGGCTACATCGTCTTTGGGTATGAATTTATTCAACATCTCTTGTAGGGTTTCCTCCATATTGCTGGTGTACGTGCCATCTTGCTTCTGAATTGTGGTTAGCGGGGAGGTAGTCTTCCTTTTTCCAGCAGCAATCTTGTAGACCATGTTCCAGGGATTACTGCCTTCAGTTGCGTTGCAGTAATTTTTCCACGACTCTAACTTCACCTCAGAGATTTTCTTTGTGTATATTGCTTTCTCATCGTAATACTGTCTTTTCCGTTCTGCTCTTAAGTGTGAGTCGCGGTAGGTCCGTTGGTAGCGTCTTCTCATTGCATTAACCTTTTTCCGTAGTAAAGTTAATTGATCGTTCCACCATGGAACCTTCTTCTTGCTGCCGCCACTGGCCCTTCTTATATGTCTGAACACTAGTCTGCATGTCTTAGCAAGTATGGAGTTGAATCGGGCAATTACTATCTCCAAATTCTTTTGTTCTTTAACCCATGAGGCTAAGATAGCATCCAGCGAAGAGTCATTGTTGATGATAGTGGGTAATTGTTGTTCCAATAGCCGAACGAAACTCTGTCGCAAAACTATAATGAAGAAATGCCAATTCGCGTTCTTCATACTGTATTTACGAGTACTGGCTCCTCGTCGGTTATCAGGTCTTCTTTTCTCGTTTAATTCTAAGTTGTAACTTATGATGCGATGATCGGAACAACTCTCTTCGGGTTCGATGACCCAGTCACTGATTCTGTCCAGCATCCGATAGTTAGACACAGTGAGGTCAATGAAGCTTCTTCTGTTCCTTGTTTGGAAGCTGGGATTGTCTGGGTCATCGTTCAGTACTAGAAGAGAATTGGATGCCAGGAAGTCATCCAGAAGTCGCCCCCTAGTGTTAGTCGTTGAGTTGAACCAGGAAGCGGAACGAGCGTTACTGTCCATGGCTAGCAGTAGACCGGCACCCTTGGCAAAGTCTACTATGCTTAAAATTTTAGCGAGATCATTTTCTATATCAGTGTGATATTCCAGGTAAATACTTCCAATGTAAATTTTGGAATATCCAAAAGTCATCTCTAGTAAAGTTATATCCTCTGAGGAATATTGAGAAATTAAAATTACATCGATAGCCGAATTCCTGGGGGGAAAAAACCTGGGTATCATCCTCGACCAAACCCTTTCCTGGAAAGACCACGTATCCTATATTTCCCGTAAATCGTTCCAATCTCTTGCACAATTTAAACGTTCCCGTCACTCTCTTTCTCATAACTCCCGGAAACTCCTCGTATCATCCTTTGTTTTCCCCCATTTCGACTACGGGTGCCTGGTTTATAATGATCTGAGTAAGGGACTCGATATCAAACTCCAGCGAATCCTGAACGCTCATGTCAGATTTGTTTTCGATGTCCCTAGAGACGCTCATATTTCGCCCTGGTACTCCGAGTTGAAATGGCTCAAACCCTCCTACCGCCGAAACTACCTCCTAGGCTCCTTCCTCTTCCTAATGCTTAAATCCAAAGAACCCTACTACCTCTACCAAATGTTTCAATTCCAGTCCTCGGTTCACCAGAGGCACACTAGATCCCGTCCTTCAGACCTCTTCATCCCCTCCCATCGCTCCTCAGCCTTCCACAATTCATTCCTTGTCCAGGCCTCCACTCTTTGGAACTCCCTGCCTCCCCCAATCCGTCACTCTCCTTCCGTGGCTTCCTTCAAATCCTCACTATTCCAATTCCTCTTCACCAAACAATCCACTCCTCTTTGATCTCTCCCCCGTATTCTCTAATTCGTCAACCTTAATTATCTAATCATTCTAATCACTTTTCCCCCGCTTTTTTTTTTTTTTTTTTTTTTATCTCTTTCTTGTCTTTGTCATTCTCTAGTTTTATTATATTTTTTTATCATATTTTCTAAATTATTCGTTCATAATCAATAATATTGATTTTTGGCTCATTTACACATTAATATATTTTTATTATGCATTTATTTATTTTTTATCTTATCTTATTTTCTGCTTTCTTAATTAATTTTATTTTTAACCTTGGCTGGGCATCCTTCCTTCTCTTTTATAATCAACCACCGTACTATGCTCGGTCGATTTATATTTATTTATATTATCAATTTTATTTCTTGTTTATCTATTTTTTAGTTGTATAGTTTTTCTCCAATGTAGCACTAATTTTTATTTACCTACCTATATTTTTATTTCTGTTCTGATACTATATTTCATTGTTTCATTTTCATCACTCTCTGTATGTATTTATTCTTAGGGGACCTCGGTCCCAGAATAATAAAATTTATTTTCATTTTCATTTTCATTTTTCATTTCCTGACAATAATAGTCGACCTCTTCCGACCCATGCCTGAACAGAAAACTCTGTAATTTGAAGGGAAACCGGAGATTTTGTTATTGACATTATATGGTTCCTGAATGAGTGCAATGTCAATGTTTCGTCGTTCCAAAATTTCAATAAGGTTATTAGTCGCTTTAATTGATCTCTGGAGGTTAATTTGAAAACACTGCAAATTTCCTAGAATTTTACAAGCCATATTCGGTATTCTGTTTTCTTAAAATAACAAGACGCTGATAAGAGGGACAATCCCGATTCAGAGCAGTATGCTTGCAGTCTACCTTTTTATTACTTGTACAATATTTATTATAGTTTGTACAATTGACGCAATTAATTTCCTCAGAATTTCGGGGACATTCCTCAAATGAATGATTCTTCGAACAGAATGGACATATGATAACACTTTTACATTCTTTATCCACATGGTTAAATTTATTACATTTAAAACATCTGATCACATGAATGTGATCATAGCAGTAACAAATGTTCCACCTCAGCTTAATACGAGAATTTATGAACTTCAATCTTGAAGCAGGGTCTACTTCTAAAATTAAGTTCCTAATTTTTTTCTTTTTCATAAATTGAATTTTTTTAGGTATTATAACGGATTTATCTGCTAATAGATCACCGTTCTGTTTTTTTAAGACATCGATTGCGTTTTTTAAATCGATGTCATCTGGAATATTGATTATCGAGACCCGAGGAAAATATTTTTTTGGATAATCAGAGGATAAAACATTGCTAAATTGTGTTGATATGGTGGCACTTAATATGTCAATATCCTTCTTGAGGTTGCTCTCGATGAGGACCTTCCCGTTGTTGATGCTCTTCATAGCTGTGATCCCTAACCCTAGTCTACATGGATCAATGCTACTTTTTATGATCTTCTTGGTCTCTTCGCTAGTTACAGCCGCCACCGGCTTCACTATCAGCTTGTGGCTAGCACTCACCTGAGATTGTGGGACAAATAAATTGCGTTTACATACCTCAGAATATGAAGTTTCAGGAACGTAACCTTTACCAGTCTTGGTTAGCTCAGCTTCGGATTTGCATTTTAAAGCTTTAAATTCCTTTTTATATTGATTGAACACTTTAGTTACCACACTAACTGCTTCCAAGATATTTTTCTTCAAATCTTTCCTTAAATTTCGACTCTTCTCAGTGACATTTCTTAATAAACACAGAGCATTTTCAAGCTCATGCTCGCTCGCTTCCGCCATCTTTTCATGATCTCCCTAGCGCTATTATATTCAGACTCACACCTATTGACTATTATGCGATTATATTGATTCAGTTATATTTATTTTATTTCTTATTATACTCACAATTAGTGAGAATGCTTTGTTGCGGCGCCTGGTGATGAGGTAACCTTGAGAGGCGGCTAGTCATATTTTTTAAAAATATATAAAAAAATAAAAACTTGTGCGGAGAATTGACTACATCTATTCAAACTACCTTGAACTTATCTTCTCAATAAATTAGCCATCATTGTTTGTATTAAAAAATTAATATATGAATACAGATATATTTTATACATTTTTATTCACAAATAGATATTTACAACTGTATAAAAAATAAGTACAACAAGCAAAGTGCTAAGAGAGAAAATGGTAATGTCAAGAAAGGAGAAATCACCCAGTGGTGACAATCCTAGGCGCTGAGTTACTCTCATTTTTAACTAATCACTGTCAACGAGGTCTCTAGGTCAAAATCAGAAGTCCACATAGGTTTGAGTATTGCACTGTGTAGACGCATTTTTCAAAGTTAATTTAGGTTTTTGACTAGTAGTTCTGTAACCAGTTTGTAACCTCTGTCATTTCTTGTCTTTTCAGTCGCGTGTGAGGTTTCCAAGTTAGGTTTTAGGCCAGTTGCTGGGGAGGAAAAAGTAAGGTAATTCGGAAATAATTCATGGCAAATGTTTTATAGTTTCAATCTCTTCAGTTATGTCCCAATATGACTATCCTAGGTTTTCCTCCTCCGCCGAGGTGAGCGTCGGCTCCTAGGTTGAGAAATGTGACCTGAAAGAGGGTGTTTTTGCGGTTTTTTAAAGATTTCTTGAAAACAACCCGAAAAATCAAGAAAGTTATTATTATAAAAGTTGTAGAGCGTTAAATTCTGCGTAAAATGAGGACCAATTTGATATATTTTGTTTAAGTTAAAACTGTACGAGCTCTTATCAAAATTGCACTAATTTGTCAACTTACCATACTTTTTTTTTTCTTCCAAAAATAATGCAGAAATGGGGTAAGAATAAGTAATATTTATTTTAAATTATAATAGGTGTCTACATAAATATATAATTATATAATAAATTAATAATAGTAGGGATATAATGCAAGAAACCCTTCCAGAATGGGAATCAGGGACCTCCTGCCCTGTGTGGAAGGTCCAGCTTCCCCTCCCACTCTCTCCTTCAGTATGCGAAGTGATCGACACGGTTTCTGACTAAAGTGATTTTTCCTGTTTTCGTGGCTTCTTGATGTGTTTATTGTTATCATAATTTGTTCCGGTGTAAACAACAAGGCAGGCTTGTGTGTAGTATGTGAAGAGTCGTTATCGCAGGGTGAGACAGTGACCGTGAAAACTAGAGGAATTAAGACATTAATTGAGTACAGCAAGAAAAGAGGTGATGAAAAGCATTTTATTTTTCAAAAATTTGAGACTAAAAATGCATGTTGCTAGAGAAAAAAGTGTGACTACAGCCATCAAAGCAGGTGGGAGTGAAGCACGAAAGGTGGTGCAATCAAGTAGAACAATTTTCGATTTAAAAACTAAAGGTTTTTTTTGTGCTGAGGATGCGTCTGAAGATTCATCACCAAACAAAAAAGAAAACCTCACGGAAAACATGAGATCGTGAGTATTGTGACGACAATTAACTTCAAGAACAACATCGTAGGAGTAGCTGATGGCACAGGTGACAAGTGGGGAGAAGAAGTAAGCTCCCGCTTAACACATCAGCTGCTCCTACGAAGAAGTCAGGATGTTTGAGGTATCTTGAATAAACCACCCCCACCCACAGAACTGTTCTTCCTGACACATTTTCGCTGTTTGTGGCTGACAATGCCGATGTTAATGTAGACCCCATAGATGGCTCTAATTCAAAATAAATATTACTTATTCTTACCCCATTTCTGCATTATTTTTGGAAGAAAAAAAAAAAAAGTATGGTAAGTTGACAAATTAGTGCAATTTTGATAAGAGCTCGTACAGTTTTAACTGAAACAAAATATATCAAATTGGTACTCATTTTACGCAGAATTTAACACTCAACAACTTTTATAATAAAAACTTTCTTGATTTATTGGGTTGTTTTCAAGAAATCTTTAAAAAACCGCAAAAACACCCTCTTTCAGGTCATATTTCGCAACCTAGGAGCCGACGCTCACCTCGGCGGAGGAGGAAAACCTAGGATAGTCATATTGGGACATAACTGAAGAGATTAAAACGATAAAACATTTGTCATGAATTATTTCCGAATTGGATTACCCAGCAACTGGCCTATTTGTTGAGTAGGAGGTCTAGATAGCAATACTAATACAGCTATAAAAATATTATAATATATACAAAATGTACAGTTATCATGTAAAATTTATAAGTGCAAGTTACAATTTCGTGGTCCACTACTGTGGTTTTGATCTAGAACGGCGTCTGTCTCTGAGAATTTTGTAAGTATTTCTCGCCCAGACGTAACTAATGGCAGAAACTACTGTTGTCGCCGCCGTGATGTACCTGCAACCAACGAAAAATTATGTTATAAAAAAAAAAAATTAAAATCAACAAGTTTTTCAGGAAAAAATTGAAATATTCCGAAATAGAAATACATAGAAAAATTTCCGAACTACAAAACTAAAAAAAAAATATTACAAAGAAAAATAATTAAAAGATACCTAGATACCTGATGAGTAAAAGCACAAGAAAAGTGATCTTATATCATTCATGTACATGAAACTGTCATCTTCTTTGGAATTTGTTCTGTTATGTTTCGACATGATTAAAAAATATCTGATGTGATCATAGCATGATTTTTTTATATCCATCACGTTTTTACAGATCACACCCGCTTCCTTCTCAAATTCTATCTTGATCTTTGTATCTTGTAAAATGTATTTAGGCCTCGAAGTGGTCCCAATTTTCGTCCGATCTCGGCCAAATTTTATCAGATCTAAGTTAGCTCATGTGACATCTTCATCTCAAATTTCAAGTTCATAGATACAATCATTCATGAGTTAGAGCGCTCACAAAGTTACCTTCAAATACGCACACGCAGACAGACGGGTTCAGAGAACTGAGAATTCCAACACATATTGTTTTTGAATAAATTTTAAAGAGAAACCCATAAAAAAAAGTTCATAGTTACGTATTTTTTAATATTTATTTTTTATCGAGAAGTTATCAGGGATACATGTCCAGGCGTTATTTACTTCCCTTTCTTAAAGGGATTCTTGAATTTTAGTTGTTTTGCCTCAAACAACTAAAAATAAACTTGACTAGAAATTAAATGAAAAGTAATTTTAATCTGGGACCCTAAGAATAAATAAATAAAAAATCAAAAAGAAAAGAAACACTAAAATGGAATTTCAGTAAGTCCTAAGTAAGAAAAAAAAAATTAACTTACTGCTACTGTGGAGAAAAACTGTACAATTATAAATATAATAAAAAAATAAATAATTAAATAAACAACTTAGCTATACTACAGACAGCACTACCCGTTAATTACATAACATGCCTATCACTTCTAAAATTAAAAGCATTGATATATAAAAGTTTGCAACTTTCAGACAATTTTCAAACATAATTCCCAGTTCGTTCTCGACCCGTTACCTCAGGTGTCATCTTTATATGGCAGTGCAACATTGCCTTCATAAAACTTCAGAAAGGTGAACCCCTGAAAACTATTTTTTCGAAAAACTGCAGGTATACGAACCAGATATAATGAAGATAAGGATGATCCATAAAGCCGAACACTGGTGAGGTAAGAGTTGCAGCTACGGCAGCCAGCTGCACTGTAGTATTGAATTTACTGAGAGCAGTTGGGGCCAATTGAGCTGTAGCATAGGATGCATCGAAGTACCTTAGAAGAGTTCTCTGAAAATATATATATATATTTTTTTTAAAGAAGAAAATATGAAAAAAATGATCTTATCTTAAACTCTTAGAAAGTTGTATATTCATTTATGAAAAAAACATTTTTTTTTTATTTTGGAATGTTTTGCTAATTATTTCGATTGATATTTATGGAGAACAAAACTTTTTTGAAAGCTATTGCTAAGGTTAGGTTTCACTTCATAATTTATTTTTTACATAATTAAATTTTTCTTTGACATTTTCAATCATTAATTATGCGTCAATTTCAATCATTAGTTTTATAAAATAACTATAATAAGCTCAAAAAGAACTGAATGTACAATTTCTTCAAAAATGTATCTTCTCAATACTTACAGGCGGAGGAAGTGACTTGTAACGAATATACACTCCTGCAGAAGCCAGAATTATATCTCTCGATAATATTAACGACGCAAGAAGAACTGAAAATTGATTTTCAAATAAATATATATTACACACACAATCAAAGATATACGAGGTGTGGCTTAAACAACTGGATCTTGGCAGTAACATGAATTTATTTATATATTGTACAATTTTAATTTTGTCCCCTTCAATGTATTACCCTTTTGTCTAAATACTGCAGGCGGATTTCCTAATGTTTGCAGAATTGCATATCCAATTCTGTTAGGCCCCTTAGCAACTTCTCTTTTGTCACTTTGGCCTTCTCCCCAAATTCAAAGAGGGTTCCCTTCAATTTTCTCCTTTAATTTCTGAGAATAAAAAGTCGCATAATGTCAAATCTAGAGAATAGGGGTAGGTGTTTCAACACCACTGTGCGCTTTTCTTTTCTTCTCCTTTACAGACAAAGCCGTGTGTTGAACCTGGGAGGAGCTTAAGTGTCCGGTCCCATAATCCAAAAATAATAAATAAAAGAAAAGCAAATGAAATGAAAAAGACAATATATTTGTATGAAAGAAACATAAATGAAATAATATAAATAATCTTAGAATGTTCAAGAAAAATGACATAAAATAAAAACTTATAATGCACAAGTGTTCTAGTAATTATTGGCCAACAATAGATTATAATAAATACCGGTGGGGGGCCCCCGTGAGCACACAGTTTCGTCCAAAATCCTCAGCAAATGTTGTGAGGATCTCGATGTAGAGACAGGCCACAGTCGTGGTAGTGGCGGCGTAAAGGTGCATGGACCTTACTGGATGAAAGTAGCGTGTGTGCAGTGTAGGGTGCACATCTCACTGGTCAGGAGTAGATGGAATACTGACCCCACTGGGCTTATCATAGGAATCCTCTTCTATGATTAGAGAAGGCTCCCAGTGGGGTGGGGTCATTTTTTTATATAAATAAAAAAACTCATCTCGAGTTTACATAATGAAAACAAAACAATATACCTATTAAATGTAAATGAAAAGAAAATTATTTGCCGGCGCAAACACCGTGTGTACTGGAAAACAGTCCGGATGAATCAATTTTTATTTTTCTACAGGTCTGAAATTTTTTCCCCCGTTCTCTCCGGAACATTCTGATGATTCCGACAGCACAACAAAAGCGATTAAGAATGGTGCTCGGGGAGGAACTACCCAGCTCAGAGGTCTAAAAATAGATTCGATCCTTCCAAGAGGGTTCAAGATCAACTTCCTGCCCTCTCCCATCCTGCTTCTGCTCTTTGTTAATTCTTAGCGAGCACAATCCGATTATTTAATAGTCACACCTTGTATGTATATGGTCATATCATAAGTGAGCCGTTGATAAGCCAGGGGAATTAAGTCATTTTTCTCTCATTTCAATTTTGACGATAATAATGAACTTAATGAAGAAGAAAGCAAGCTAACAGCAACGTCTAGGTGATGGTATTTGTGATTAATGTGGGGTATGAAGGGCAGTAAATTGTTTACATCGCGTTTCTTGGACTCTTGGCAGATACGGCATTAGCCATCAACTAAATGTTGTTCTCTTGCCACGAGACATGGATTTATCGTCTGAATGGTCTGGTAAAAGGTTAGTTCTCATTATATAAATGGAACCAGTAAGTATTTTGTTCAAAACGAGGAGATATGGGCTTAATTACTTGGCTCCCTGACAGCTCGTATAATAAAACAAACATTATCCAAATATACAAATAAAGCTTACTTGGCATGAGTCCGGCATATGTAAGAGTTAAACACAAGGTAGCTATTAACACTTTATCAGCTAATGGATCTAGGAAAGAACCAAGTTTTGATGACTGCTTAGGAAACTTTCTTGCGATAAATCCGTCTAACTGAAACAGAACAGAAAATAAATATATAAGTCAGTGTTATCAATGCCGTCGTGAGATATTTTTGCGCCCTAGTCAAGCATCCCTCCAAACTTTCTACAAGTAAGTAATAAAATAATTTTACATTAGAACATTCTCCATACAAAATATTATTGAACTAACAACAAGGGAAATTCTATAACAATATGTAAATCTATCAATGTAAAAAAAAAATTCTAAAAAGTACTTGTAAGGTCTTTGTTTGACCTGAAACTGATAAAACCCAAATATCCGTATACATTACAGCGATCTGTGTCAATATAGTGGAAAGCTAATAAAATAAATAAAAACAATTGAACGTTATGCTAACGATGGCGTAAGCCGAAACAGATACACATTTTTGTGGAATTAGACAATATAAAAGTTAAACAAGTTCTTTGTTTTTATTTATTTTAAAACACAAATAGTTTAAAAAAATACACAATGTTCAGACAACCGCTCCTTATAGTTTTATTTTTAACGACATATCTCTTATATTTAAGTATATACAAGGCAGCATGTTTTTATTACTTACAGAAAAACAGTTTTAAATTTAGAATTACCATATCGGTCGCTGAAGCTACAACCATTAGTAAGAGTGCTTTATTGAATTCAGCTTCCAGTACAAAAAACCCGATGTAAGGAGACATGGTGATTCGAATTACACATAATATGTTAGGAATAGTCCAAATATTTTCCCTCTGAAATAAAAATAAAGGTTCACAATATCTCTGGAAAAACGTTAAGTATCGCAATCACCATTTTTAAATGAATGTTAGGTAGTAATTATGAAAAATGTCAGATGGCAGGCTAGTAAAAATGATTGTGTTATGTGAAGTAAAAACATGCTGTGTGACCAAGGTTATGTAAGTGTTTTTCTGTCTGCTCCTGCGATGTCGTCGTTCATCAAGTACGAATGCTACAAATGAATAACTTAGCGTATATATGTGTCTGTATGATTCTACATATACCTGTTTGCAACTCAAGAATGAGCAAACCAGCTAGTAAACTAGCTTCAACTGACAACACTGTTTTCGTATTTTGGGACTATCGGTTTCTTATTTAGTGTAGTTGATAATTTGAAAATCAGCAATTGCTGTAAGTGGCCACATCTAGAAACTAACGCATCTTAAGAAACTTAACTAAAAAAAAAAAAGTGATAGGGCTCATACCTCTACATTTTCAATTCTTCGCCTAATTCTAATTCTAGCTTCTGTCAAACTTCGCATAACTGATTCATTTTTGATCATGTTCTGCATGACACGCAGTCGACCAGTTTTTTGTTTAGGGGGAACTCCGCTTGAATTATTTCTGACCAAATTCTCATTTTGGTAGAGTGAATCACAATATTGGATGACTGAGGTGAAGGGCCATTGAGCTCGTAGTATTCGCTCATGATTAGAAAATGTTCTAAGATATAGAGAATGTATTCGAATGTGATGTCCAAAAACACAAAACATTTTATTTTTTTCAACTAGTATTTAATTTGTTTTTAAATTGCTCATAATCATCCACAAATGAAGGAAGCAGGAAAACGCACGGACACCTGAAATAGAAGAAAAAAGGCTTTAATTTAATAATCTGAAAAATTGAAAACTACGTCCGATTAGTCAACTTTGCAGTTGCATACCTTCAGACCAACCTGTCTTATATGCCCGTATAAGGGCTCTTTCGATAGCTTATCTTACATTCTAATCTACCTACTTTGTTATTATGTCAAGAAATAATATACTTCGGCAATTTGTAGTATAACTGAGTGATATAAATGTAAAATATATATATATCATTTAAACAGCAGTGTCTCAGTTCCTAATTTTGTTTCTACATACCGCAAGTAATATTTTGAGACACAATCCCTCCTTTTAACATTCAAAGTGAAAAGTACAAGATTCCTTCTGCTTTTCCCAAGAGTAACATTTTCATTTTTTCGAGTTCTTAGTCCCGAATAACATTTCTACATACTCTTAAGTAAAATTTGTAGACATATTTCTCTATTTTATTACGTATAAGGACTTGTAATGTTTATGACATTACCCATAGGTTCACCAAATTACAAGAAACAATAATACAAATAACGTTACACTGACAACAAATAAATACTTTGTTTCCCATCCCTCTGTTCTCTGGTTAAATGCAATAATTGAACCGCTCACCGGACTAATAACGGAAATCAATTACATATTATTAACCAATTTTATTAATTACAACCAGGTCAAACTCACTTCGGCCAAATCCGGTCACTTAAAATCATCAGGTGAGAATTTCGCTTTTTCATTGTTCACCATTTGCGAATTCGGAAAAACAAACAAGTACTGTATGAAGTGGATTGTAAGAAAAAAATGAACAAACCTCAATTCACTTCAGAAGTATTAAAATACATTAAAATTAATTAATAAAAATAGTTATCAATAATAGTTAAAACCTCTCACCCTTATTAGCGATATATATAACAATTAGTATATAAAGAATTGCCTTCACATTATACTCGGAACTGAGAAGTGCATTGTACTTTACACTTCAAACAATTTTCATCATTTTATACAGAGAAAAAAAAAAAAAAAACTAATAAATTTGTCAAATAGACAGTAAATAAACTTAAGAACTACGGATATATCGATATAGATTAAATATTTGGCGATTTCATAATAAGATTCAGTTCAGTGATACAAAACGGATTTAATAAATAAAATTTGCCGTAGAGTAATCTCCTGTAATCAGTCCAGTTTTTGTATTTTTTTACTTACAATACTCTAAATTTTATTAGTTTCTTTCTCTTTCTATTAGATAATTAATGATAGGATAATTTTTCTATTAATTTATTGATTTCGCTATAAGATCTTAATAAATGTTTATAATATGTTTTAAATACTCTAGAAGAGACTAGTAGATTGAAACTTTCGCATGCTTAAGTTGTGCTCCAATTATTTTGGCTACGTCATGAAAATTCTCCAAAATAATCACGAATTACAAAAAATGGCAAATTACAACCAGTATTTTGAAAAATCTGAATTTAGCCATGACGTCATCATGGGTTAGTTTCTTTAGACTACTAATCCATATGAATTTGTGAACAAACCTTTAACCTTCACTTGTATCTGTATATTTACTGATGTTGAGTTTTGTTTAGTAATTATAATAACTTATTTGTGGTTGTGACAAAGTTTCTGTATATTTTTGAAGCAGTATTGACCATCGGTAATTGGATTTCAGTTCATTGTAAGTAATATTTTGAAGATAATCAAGAGATAAGGACAAGGATGATAATAGTTTGGTTTCTATTTAAAAAAATATATTTCATAATATTGATTATTTATAAATTTCAGATGGACTAATGATGGAATGTGATTCTATTGAGACGATTTGGAAATGCAGTATTTATTAAATACTGACGAGCCAGGAACCTTTTTCCGGAGAATTACGTTTAGAAGAACTTAAAGATGATTTTGGCAATTACTTGCCTTTCATAAGAAAAAAAGGTAAATTAACCAAAGTGAAGGTCATCACTAAAATGTACCTAATAGATTTGCGGCTGCCGAAAAACGACTTCAGATGTACAGAAATGAAATGAAAATTTTTGATAATTATATTCCCCGTCACCTGTAATTTTTTTATACTCACATTCGACATGCCTTTCTGACGAGACCAGCGAAATCAATTATTGAAAAAAAACATAATTAGACCTTGGATTTGTGTAGCACTATAGTTCAATAATTTCTCACATTTACTATGTTTCTTTCACATATAAAATTAATATATCCGATTGGGACCCTCGCGTCGACCCTTTTAGTGAATAAGAGCAGGTCATGATTGTTGTATTATTATATATATTGACCGAGCGAAGTCTGGTCTTACTTTTGCGGCAGGCTTTGAATTCGTATGTTACACGATATCTGTGGGATCTGGTCTCTGATTTACCTCAAATTTTACATAAATATGAATTAGTTCACCTACAGTTTTTGTTTATAATTAACCTATTGAAAGTCACTTTAAAAAAATAATTAAAACACACAGCTTTTTTCACTATTTGGTTACTATAAAACATAAGCTACAGTGGCGTTCAAAAGTATTTGCACAAGCAATATTTTACTCATAATCATAGTAAGGGACAACTAAAAAAATCATATAACTAGGTACACAAAAACGTTATTTATTTAAGCATATATTTACGTAAAACCCGTTAATGCGAAATAAGAATACATATTTTTACAACAATTTTTCTTGAAAAAGCTCCGTTCAAAAGTATTTGCACATAATATAAAACTTGAAATAAAAATTATTATAAAATCAATAAAACAACCTATAATATTTTTAATACTTGGTATAAAGTCCATTGGCGTCTACCACAGCCTGAAGCCCCCTTGGCATGGAATTAACTAAATTTTTTATGAAGTTAATGTCAACTTTATTCCACTCGTCCAATAAAATGTCTTTTAAATTATTTTTTTCCTTAATTTTATGTTTTCGAATGTTAAGGTCTAAATAGTTCCAAACATGTTCTATAATATTTAAATCTGGAGATTGTGGAGGGGTTTGTAGCATCCTGGGCGCATTATAAAGAAGCCATTCTCTGGTTTTATTGGCCTTGTGTTTTGGATCATTGTCCTGTTGGAATATAAAAATATTTTCCATATTCAATTTGATGGCACTAGCTCGGAGATTATGGCGCAAAATGTTGACGTAGGTATCAGCAGTCATGACAGATTCAATTGGGACAAGATTGCCTACCCCATTATAAGCCACACACCCCCAGACCATCACATGACCTCCACCATGTTTTATCGTAGGTGTGACATTAAGGCGTTTAAGCTCTTTATTTGGTTTTCGCCAGATATATTTTTTCCCGTCACTTCCAAAAACATTAAATTTGCTCTCATCACTAAAGAGGACGCTTTGCCAAAATTCCATTGGCTTGCAGAGATGGGTTTTTGCAAATTCCAACCTTTTTTTCCTGTTGACCTCAGATATGAAGGGTTTTTTCCTTGGAACTCTTCCATGAAAATCAGCTTTATAGAGCTCTCTTTTTACTGTTGATTCATTCACACGTTTTTCACAAGTCAATTCGACCTTATTGACTAATTGCCAACCTCTTGTGGATGGGTGTGCCTTTACTTCCCGTACGATATCCCTGCACTCCCGTTGTGTCAGAGCCCTTGGTCGTCCTGTTCGTTTCTTATTTAACGTATTTCCTGTCTCCTCGAACCTTTTTATGACATAACGGACTGTAGAAAAATTTAAATTTAAAATATTCCCAATTTCACGGTAGGTTTTGCCTTGGTTTCTCAATAAAATAATATTTCCCCTTACTGCCTGGGATAACTCACGTTTCTTCGGTGCCATGTTGACTGAGACTGGATTAAAATAGTAGAATATTCTGAAGAATGTTAATCCCTAATTGAGTGAGAAAGGAAATGTAAACAAAAAGAGTAAACACACTCAGGTATAGAATTACTGTACTAATTAAAATAACCAGTATAATTTGTGCAAATACTTTTGAACGGAGCTTTTTCAAGAAAATTGTTGTAAAAATATGTATTCTTATTTCGCATTAACGGTTTTTACGCAAATATATGCATAAATAAATAACGTTTTTGTATATCTAGTTATATGATTTTTTTAGTTGTCCCTTACTATGTTTATGAGTAAAATATTGCTTGTGCAAATACTTTTGAACGCCACAGTACCTTGGCTGGTGTCGGTCGACTTTGTTTATCTTAAGGTATATAAAAACAAAGAACTTGTATAACTTTTATATTGTCTAATTCTACCTAAAAATTTATATGGTCTTGGCTTACGCCATCGTCAGAACTAAGTTCAAAAGTGAAATTTTAGCACTAATATCATAAGAGCTATTTATATGACATAGGTGTATGTAATATGGTCAACTAACCCATCTTCTTTGTTGGAATTATTCGGTTCTTTTTTTTTTTTTTTAATTTTTTTTTCCTTTTTTTTATTGTATTTTCTTTATTTAATTATATTATTGACAACTCAAATATTTGTAAATGTTATGTTTCCGTAAGACTTACCCCTAGGGGACAGGATGTCACAGCCTTGGGTAATCTTAGGTAACCTGAGGATTGTATAAAATATATGACAACGTAGCAAACGTAAATGTCACTTTTAAACTTTGTGCTATCGATGGTGTAAGCCGAAACCTGTACACTTTATGTATGTATCTTTGTAGAATTAGACAACAATTTTATAAGAAGAATATTCTTTAATTCATTTACTAATTAATTTCTTTTATTATTTGAATTTTGCATTTATCTATTTCTGTTGTAGAAAATATTTAAAGTTACTACTTATAGTAATACTGTTATTAAATATTAAATTCCTATTTATATCTTATTCCATTACCTGCTATAAGATATTTTTATTTTTTTTAAATATATATTTTCATTGGACATAATATATCCAATGAAAATATATATTTAAAAAAAAATAAAAATTATGTATTATACATATTATGTTAAGCTTATTTTCAATACAGACGTTTCATTTTTTTTTTTTTTAGTCGTATTAGCTTTTAAAAAATGTTTTCTTTCATTTACAGGAAAACAGTTCCGTCCGTACAATGGAAAGCCGCACCGTCTGATTTGTAGAATGGACTTGGAAATCCCTTCTGAAACTACTACAGATTTCCTGATCAGGGTTGGATTGTACATCAGTGCTATATTTCAACTCACCTGCATTCTTGCTATTATTTTGATGCCTGACAAACATTCTGAGAGTCATCAAAATGTAAGATTTATTTTTAGTTTATATTTCTTTTTTCTTCTTAATAATGTATCTAATGTGTTTTAGTACGGGCTTTTTAAAAACCCGGGTTATATGTATAACCATATTTTTATAGATGCTAAGAAAAATAATTCTTTAATGTATCGAAGCCATTGTTAAAATACACTGTCTTAATATTACTCTATTGTGTGTATATAAAACCCTATAGAAGCCTTACCTTGTTAACAGTTAATTAGTTATTGTGGTTTATGCCCGGGCTTTAACTACGAGGTCATATCGCCTACTAGCTCTTTAGTCGCTCTGGTGGCGATGAGCCCGTCTCTTACTATGGAAGTACTAAATTTTGCCTACCCAGGTTTATTCATCTAGGGTAGGGGTTTTTAACGAGTTCCTGACATCGTACAGGCTCGGGATCATCGCTTAACGTGCCATCCGAAGGACGGCCTGTTCGGCCGGGTCACGAACCCGCGATCTTAAGCTCATTAGGGTAGCACGCTACATCTGAACTACTGTATAGAAGCCATTGTTATATTACATTAAAGTGTGTATATATTATTCTATGTAGTGTACATAAGTCACTATAGAAACCTTAATATGTAGGCGTTTATGGACTGAAACTGGCTTTTGACCTACCTATTAATATCACACAGATAAGCTGATTCCATGACAAAACTCTTATACTTTCGTTTATTATTAACCTGAAGTAATACAAACATGTGAATTAACAAATATTACTACAACTACCGAAATATACTATAATCAATTAAAAATCCAAGTGAGAGCATTAATGAAATCATACCTAACCTAATGTTTTTAAAAAACATATGTTTTTCTTTATTTTTTATTCAATATTGTATTTTTCAGAGTAACGGTGACCTATCTGACAATGAATCCTGGGAAGCCCCCCCGTGTGTCCCCCAGAGAAATTTTCAACACAGATCCAGAAAACAAGACAAAAAGAAACGAAGATAATTTGTTTTTAACCCTTGTGTCGATGAGGGATACCCAGGTACCCCGTTCGCAATTATTTGTGTAAAATTGCTAACTTAGGCTAGTCCCTCAACCTGGCTGGCTATTTGTGGCATCATGTGGAGGTGATGTAATGTTCATTACATATCGTCCGATGCTAAATACACTAACTTTTCTCATCTTTGTCTGTTTGGTAACCACAAAACATTCTTCAACTATGGCAAGTCTGCCGGTCTCACCTTTTAAAGGATCTGTGTAGGCGAAATGGAGTTCTGTAACTTTTTTCCTTTGCAGCCTTTCGCATATTTTTAGTTTTTAATTTCATATTTTGTCAAATATATTTGCATATATATGTGCATATTTCGCTGTTTTTATTGCATACAAATCACAGCCCTAGTAATAAGCAAGCATACTAATTCTGTGCTACCGGCGCTTTAAAAAAATAAAAAGTTATTGTTCAAAGGTACACCATAAGTGATAGAATATAAACGTACCACTAATTCTCCCTCCTGAAATGTAAAATTCGACGGGTTGTCGAGATACACCATCATAGACTAGTGGACATTTTTTTTATCATATATACAATGGTTAAACATACTTTAATAGTATTTCAATTTTCATAAGTTAATAAGTAATACGTATTTGTGATGTATTTTTGTAAACCATCCATATATGATTATATATATATATTGTAACAATAGTTATATATAACCTTGGGATTTTCCCTCCTTTCTGCAATATGGGAATAAAAAGAGGTGAAAAATAAAAGACAGACTAATAATCTCAAGGGACATAAGTTCTTTATAATTGTAATAACAATGCAGAAAAATATTAGTTATAATATGATTGCCTTCCAAAGTAAGTATCATAAATTAAATATATAATGAATCAAAAAGAAACTAAAATTATTTAGTATGAGAGCAATCTCATTGAGATAGATATTTCTTCCTGTTGATCAGTTTTCATAAACTTTTCGCAAAAATATAATAAAAGCCAATACTGTATCATCGAATAAATTCTTCAAAATAAATCTCCAATAAATGTGGCTCTCAAAATCTTCTCTTTACGAATAAAACCACTTCTATGTTCGTTACTGCAGTACAATTATAAAAATAAATGTCATTCACTTACAGATTTCTCAGGGAAACAGGAAATATCACATCTTGAGCAGAGATCTAGGAGATCCTATCATTTTTGTCCTATTGTATAATTAGCAAATACGATTTTGATATACGTGATGACAATTTCCTCACATCAGTATTTTTTTTATTTTTAAAAAATATATTTTAGTTCTTTGAATGGGTTATGTTGAGGTGTGTTATTTGTATGGACTTTATTTGTATTTAATATCTATTTATAATTGTTGATACATCATTGTGATTTATAATATATTAATTTATAAGTTAAATAAAGTGTAAAAAATGCTTCAACATTTATTCGCTTGTTCCAATGTTACGCTGTCCGAAGGGGAAGAATGTTATCCTCTCTACTCTGGGGGTGAGATTTCTTGGTTTTATTCATTGTTTACCTTTGAGTTGTGTATGTCTGTTCTGTTTTCGTTTTCTATGATCAAACTCGGCTTCATTTACAGTTTTTTGAAATTTAGAAAATTTTTGAATTATTATTTATCAAAATGTGGGGTAGCAAGTAGCTCAGTGAGGAGAATATTGAGGACTGCTCTGACCCCTGCACGACTCAATAGTAGATAGCATTTAGCTGTATATATCTGGGGTCCTGGCTACAGAGATTCGATAGAGAGGCTAATATTCTCCAAGTCCATTCTCCAGATAGCCTACAACACCATCAAATATCCAATTGTATAGCCTTGGGGATTTCCAAGCTTACCTTATGTATAAAAACGGTTCGCAGTAAACTGACTTATTGTTAGTTCATAACTAAACCGGATGATGGTATAATGTCGAAACCGGTGGTGAATGTTATCCCATATATTTTATTTTTTATATAATTAATGAAATACTACTACCGATAGTAAAAACATTTACGCGTTACAACTTATACCTACATTACTTAGAAATATTTGTTAACGAAAATTATTGTTTGTTCTTTGAAGCGCTATAACTTTGTTCGTATTGGTCCTTACTCAAATCTGAGGACATTTTCATATTTGGAAATTTAATAAGGAACATTCTTGATAAGAACAGAATTTTCGATAGGACCATCAGTTTTTGCGTAAATCAAGCAAACTACAAAAAAAATAAGTGTTTCAAAACTACATTTAGGAAAATTGAGGCGTTGACATTGAAAAGGAGTTAATTGGCAAAAAAAAAGAAAATTTCAGTTTTTTAACCGAAAGAAATCTATGAGACGAGGCCAATCGCGTTGAAAGAGAATATATAGAAAGAGAGTGAAGGGCATAGCTTCTTTCGTTTAGTTTTGGCGTTCCTCCAAAGATGGAGCTGGTAGCAATTCACAAGCTCGTGCCATTGAAAGGGAGGTAAGTGTTCAATGTTAATATAATAGTAACTTCTCTGCAACTATTATATTAACCTTGGTAAGTGTTCACATATCCCACCATAACCTTCGAGCAACCAAACCTTTTGTTTCCATTTTTGTTGTTCCTGCTCGTTATTGTTTACCTCCGACGCTCTCATTTTTTAGTATTATTTCAAATTTTCCCCGTTTTTTCTGCGCCATAATTATTATTGGCATTTATTTTGAAAGTCGAGGGACCTTCGAAAATAAGTATTACATATGAAATGTGTCTCTTATTATTCTCTGCAACTTTTATTTGAGGTGATTTTTGATTAGGTCATAAGCATGATTTTCCTTTTTTTTCATGTGATTTCAGCCTAAAATCCAATCAGTTCATAGCTACAATCGTTTCCGAATTGAAACGTTCAGAGTTTCAGTCACATACACACAGACGTCATCGCAAAAATGGTCAAAACTTGTTGAGGATACCTAGAAACGGGAAATTCCGATGAAAACTCGATCTGGGTTTTTACACAGTTATATTATTTCCTTATATTATATTTATCAAAGTAAAAATAAATAGAATATAGTAAAATTACCTCCATATCTCAAGGAATCTGGTCTATTTTTCTGGTTTGAATTTTTACTAATATTACGACAGTTATTTATATAGAATTTATCGTCGTAGTTCACTCATTACTGTTGGATGTAGATTTTGATATAATGTACGGAAAAAGTGAGGCCAAATGAGAATTTATTTTAATATAATTAATGTATTATATAACTATTGTAACATTCAAGAATGAATAAACATAGTGGCATCAGAAATAACGATATAACTGTTCACTTTTGGCTGATATGCTTGTCCATAAGGCCACAAACCAAAAAAAATCAAATCACTATATCCATTTATGAAAATTAGTGTGACCGCGAAGACCTTATGGAAGAAATTTTTTGCCATTTCAGAAATGCCTGAACATCATCTGGATTTATGCTGTGCACTTCACACTTATTTTTGAAAAATATTTTTATTTTCAAGAATATCTCACATCCGCGCATATTTCTTACACGACTCTCTCTTTCCTCCTTCTCAAAAATATTTAATAACGCTGTACAATGAGACAAAGTGAAATGATTTTGAGAAGGAGAGGGGGAGACTGAGTGATCTGTAAGGTTGGCATAAGAAAGTCCTGTAATTTTTAAGTTAAATTCGAAGGAACTGCTGTAATAATTAGCGATGGGCTATCTATAGGTTGCCATACTGTCCTTAACACCCAACAGTAATCGGCAAAAATATAAATAAGATATAAATATTAATCTTGAATCTAAGCCAAAATAATAAATATATAATGAAGAATTTGTCTTTCAAGAAATATGAAAGAAAAAAAATGGTTGAAAGTTTCTATTTTGGTTGGGTTGCGACATTTGTTTTGAATCTAAAATTTGTTTTAATCGGGACGTTAATATGAACAATTGTGGAATATTTGTTTAACTGGAAAGTAACCAGTTTTTTTACATTTTCCCGACATTTAGTATTTTCGATTAAGACAATTTTAAAATTGATGAAATATTAGATCGGCTGTACATCAACATGCCCTTAATGTCCTGTTCTGCTCGTGTGAAACTCCATCTAAATGATGTCAAACATTTTGGAAGTAATCCAAGACACTGAATATAGGTCAGACATATTTTTTAAAATAACTTCTCAAGTCACAATCTGTTAACTAGGTGAAAAGTGTTATTTTGTGTTATGAAAATAATTTTTGGACCATGTAGTCCGTAGCTGAAAAATGTGAAATTTTAGGAAAGTTAATTAATAAATACTAAGTACTCCAGACTTGAAAGTATGTAATATTCTCGATATATTATTGTTTTTTTGGCGAAAAGAAATTATTCTGTTGTCAATTGAAAAAAAAAGATGACAAAAAAGCAATTTTCATTGTTAATCATGATCAATTAGTTGTCTATACCCACTACTTCCCCATCTACGATAGACAAAGTATAGGGGAAGTTATGTAATCGCTCAAAAATTAGATGCAGAGTTTTGAATGGAATTTCATGTTTTCCGACATCCTGATTCCAAAGATTAAAAAAAAAACTGTGTGTCTTTGAAGACAATAACTTCCGATAGAATGAATATACACGAAATTCTAAATGTGCATCCACAACTCACGAAGGCCACCACCTATTGATTTTCAGTCAAATCGGCCAAATGGACTCTAATAACTTAGCCCCTCCATCCTCTACCAAAATACTTATTTCGAAGTGTATTTGGATAAATTGAGTATTTTTCGAGATAATCACCCAAATGTTTCAAAAAAGTCGCCGCTGAATCACCGGCAATGTACTTCCCCAGAACGAATTAATCAATTAACTTTTTGCTCCTCTTTCAAAACCAGTTGACCATTTGCGCTAATATTCAACAGTTGACTTACATGGAGGCTTCTAAATCCTCTTACTAAATTTTGTGTAGATATATTCATTACATCGGCAGTTATTAGTGAATTGAGCCCCCTACCCTGAATCCCCTTCCCTTCAGTCGATATTGCTGAAATTTAATAGATCATGTCCTCATTGGGCTTTGACTTTAAATATGAAATTTCATGTCTATACATTCATTACATCGACAGTTATTGTTTTTTTTTTTTTATTGAACCCCCCTCTGATCCCCGTCTCTTCTGCCGATTCCTCTGAAAATTAATAAGTGCCGTCCTTACGGGGTTTTGAATTGAATACATATACAATTATTTATTATTATATAAAAGTGAATACATATAGAATAATTGAATACATATACAATTTCGTGTCGAAACAATCATATCGAGAGTTATTTGAGTTTTTGGGTTGATCCTCTCCCCTAATTCCCTCCTCACCTTTGGCCGATTTGGCTGAAAAAACAATAGGTGTCATCGTTAGAGGGATCTGGATCCTCACATTCATTCTTTCGGGGTTATCGAGTTCACAGACACACAGACAGACTTTTTAATATTTGGAATCTAGAAATTGAAAAATATGAAATTCCTTTGAAAACTCCGCATCGAACTTTTGACCGAATACATAACTTCCCCTATACTTCATATAGCTGAGGAAGTAAATATATGTATATATATATATATATATAAACTCGGTTTCGGCATTCGTCATCGTCAGGTTTATTTATACTCGTCCTGATGATGGTGTAGCGCCGAAACTGGTAGTTTATGTATATTTGTTTTTGAATAGACAATATCTAGAGAAATAAGTTTGTTTTATTTATTTATAACAAGTTTCCACAATGTGGATTTTACATCGTAGAAATCAACATTCAATGCAGATTTTTATGAATGCAACTAAGTGAATTAATTCATTTTAAAAAGTGGAGATAGCTGACTTTGATTCCAATGGTCTCATATTCAATTTGAAATTCATTTTCAAAATATGATTTATTATGATTGAGGTATTTCAAGGTTGCCCTAAATTAAAGACCATACAAATATTTTAAATTGGGGAGCGCTGTTTGGGGGGGGGGGGGGGGGGGGGGTCACTATTCCTTTTACAACAACAATGTGTAGCATATCATTTCAAGAGTTTTGTTCTTTGTCCGGGGATTACGCGAAAGTTGAGCTTATATTCACGAAACTTACAGGATATCTCAAGAATAATGCTTAGAATATAGACTCTAGGGACCCAAAAATGAAACATTAGGAGGACGCTGGTGACGCTAAGCCAACATTTTTTTTTTCAATAACGATGTCAGACATAACATGTTTAAAAGTTGGAGAAGAAAAGTTCTTTACCTATGTCCGGGCATCATGTAGTCAGCTTCAGACAAAGTAATATTATCCAAAGTTACTCCTAGTATAATTTATTCCCATATTATGAGCTTTTTGAATAACTTAATATAATAGCGCGAATAGATCAACTATGTTTTCTCTTTCCCTCTAATAGCAGTCTACTGATTTGGCTGAAAATCAATAGGTGTCGTTCTTGTAAAGTTCTGATTCTGTATTCATAAATGAAATTTTCGTACCGATATTTTCATTCTATTGAAACTTGTGCCCACTGACGAAATTTCGGTGAAAACTCAACATCGAATTTCTGACCGATTACATGTCTTCTTCTATAATACCTGGAGCTGGGAAGTAAAAAAAAATTTAAATAAGTAATACAGAAGATTTTAAAAAGTGACTCAAAAATAGTTTTTATTTAATTATAACGTACAAGGTTAAAAATTTAAAATATTTTTTTTTTGAAGGGAAGGTGCGGGTATTTACTTTCCAAGTAAAATTTTTCTGGAGGCACCAAGATTCTGGCCAGCCTGAGTGGCACCTTTGTTGCTGCCGGCCTGAAGACCGATGATAGACTCCCCAGCCCGGAGCTGTTCGTCAGTGAAGTCCCGCTTGCATTCTTCGGACGGCTTGAGTCCCAAGTAGGGTCCTGTCCACTCCGGGTGCCTGTAGGTTTGACGACCGAGGCCAAATAGGGCTGTCGTCACCTGACCTATGTCCTTCTCTCGTAGAGGTCCACCGTTTGGAATAGGTCAACGTCAGGTACTCCATACGCTGTCATTGCTTTTAAAAACCTGAAATAAAAAAAACATTAAATAAGTAAATA